>VUQH01039096.1:4141-24190 GCA_015106775.1 Etroplus canarensis
CTGATCACATACAAGAGTAAAAAAGCCACCTGAAACTGAGTGTTTAAAGTAATCTGAAACCCGTGGTTTTGGTTCACAGGGATCACTTGTACATACGCTCGCCTCATTATTTGAAAGTTAGGCCATGTTTAATGCAAGCATCAACAGTAAAAACATGATTGAAAATAAGGAAAGACGTAACAGGTCCCAAAAATTTAAGCACTGAAAGTAAACAGGAAAAAAAATGTAATCAGATCGACCTTGGCGGAGACACAAGCCCTTTCCACAATGAGAGGGTTGCATCAGGAAGGGCAGCCAGCATAAAATCCGTACCTATGCAGAATCACCCCCTGTGGTGACCCCTTGGGGAAATACAAGAGATCACCAACAGGTACTTACTGTCACTCAGCTGTTTCCTTGGATATTTAACTGATTCTGATGTTGAACACGTTGACACATATTGGACTGCTACGAGATCATTCTGGACGTGTTTTTGGTCTACGTTTCGAATCGACCCTGGGAAAACTTGCCACAGCTCGTTGGTGGATTTTGCTGTTCCTTGTATCGCTTCTTCATTTTTCTGACTGGCTCTTGAAGAGCTTGCTGCAGTTCTTTCACTTTTACTCCACCTAAAGTGCTAACTCCAGTTTCTTCTGTCTGTCTTTTTCGATCCCAGACTAAGTCCACGATGTTGACTGCGGTTTTGGACGTGGTTTTGGTTCTGGTTCCAGGCTCGATTTTGCCCTTGGTTTAGGGTTGGGGCTTGAAAAAAATGTCCATAGTTCCTCAGTGCTTTATTCTGTCTCAGTTTCTTCTCCCTGTTCACATAATTCCATGACTGATTTCATGATATTGACTCTAATTTTAGTGTTTGCTTTGGACTGATTCTTGACTGGTCTGTCTCCAGAACTGACTGCAGGACCAACACCAGTTTTTTCTGTCTCGCCACATGATCCTTGACTGTGGGTTTGGACTGGGTGTTGGATATTGTCTTAGTTTTGGACTAGCTCTTGGAGAACATGCTACAATTCTTCTGTCTCAGCTTTGTTTCCAGGACTGACTCCAATTTCTTCACATAATCCCACATTAGGTTCATGACATTGGCTCAGGTTTCAGACTTTATTTTGATCTTACTTCAGGACTGGGTCATGAAAAACTTGCCACATTTTTTTTGTGTCTTTAGTCTGTCTCCTCGTACGATCCCAGACTAACTCTGTAATGATGACTCTGCTTTTGGACTTAGTCGTAGATTGGCTGTTGAAGAACTTTGTACAGTTTTTCTGTCTCAGTTAATAATGTCGGCTTTGGTTTTGGACCTGAATTAGATTTTGGTTTTGGAGTGGGTCTTAAAAACTTGCCACAGTTCCTCTGTGGCTCTAGTCAGTATTGGTTACATCCGTCTCAATTCCAGGACTGATTCAATGATACCGACCCTGGTTCTGGCCTTGGTCTTGGACTGGCTGTTGGAGAACATGCAGCATTTCTTCCGTCTCCGTTCTACTTGTCTACATGACGGACTCAAGGACTTACTCCAGTTTCTTCTGTCTCCGGTAATCGCAGACTAAGCCTATGGATGTAGTTGCTGTGGTTTCTACTTGGTTTTGATCTTGGTTCTGGAGTGGGTTGAGAAAAACTTGCCACAGTTCTTCTGTGGCTTTAGTCTGTCCCTTAAGGTGTCTGCTATGGTTTTGGTCTTAGTTTTGGACTGGCGCTTGGAGAACATGCTGCATTTCTTCAGTCTCTGATTTGCTAGGACTGGTTCCTGGATTGACTCCATGATGTCGACTCTGGTTTTGGACTTGGACTAGCTCTAGAAGAACTTGCTGCCTTTCTTCTATCTCAGTTTTGCCTGTCTCCAGGACTAACCCTAATCTTTTCTGTTGCAGGACTCCTTGTTGGTCTTGTGAATGAAGATAGATCTTTACAGTCTTTATGACTTTGGCTGTATGTTCTGGCTCACTGTCCTGCCACAGAAGTACTTTGGAGCCTGCATGACGAATAAAAATCTAAATACTTATAAACCAGAAATGCTTATAAACCTTATCAAAGAGCGCTCTGTATAGGACAGAGTCTTTTATTGTTGGATGATAATTTAATTCCTCGGACGATAACAGACAGGCTCATATGATGCACTTAAGTGACATTATATGACAATAAATACCACGAGATGATGTACAATTTTATACCAGAAAATCTATCAAATTGTTTTTCATGGTGACCGTGATGCCTTGAAATTCTCCTGGAGTCCTACAGCATTATGGACAAAGTTAAAAACCAGAAAACCACAAAGGAGTTTGATCATTTCTGCACCCACATGATACTCGGGCAGGTATTTCCTGACTGTAGACTCCTGTATGGGTCTATACCTTCAGCTGCTCCCTTGCATTTTCCCCCCAAGGGGTCGCCATGAGGATTAATCTGTATCGGTAATTTGGCAGAGGTTTTATGCCGAATGCCCTTCCCTCCATAGTCAGAGAGGCTTGTGTCTTGCATGGTTATATACACATTGCGGTATTTCATGCATAGCACCCTACCATTGCGTGCACTTATACAGGGGTATTAGAAAGACCAGTAGCACTTCTGGCATCTTCCCAAACGCTTGTAAAATCCTTCCCTTTGTCAGTATTTTGTGTTTGGTCTCACCAGATTGTCCCGGCTGGTGTAGTGCACCATCCAGCCCTCTTTAACCACCGTGGAGCTTTTTCTCTTGGTGTGTTTGATGGACTGAACCACTCGCATCAGAGGGATGTTGCTGCTGGTCGACGGGCTGCATGAAAGCAAACAGAAACACAGAGAAGCATTTTAGGAAAAGAAAATTTCAGGTTCCTAAGCGGAGGTCAAAAAATAAATAATCTAAACGCATTCATGTCTGCTCTCTAAATCCAACTCCCTGCTTCCTTTATATCCAAAAATTATAATATGAGTCACAGGACTGCATGGAGTCCTGTGAAAAATTAAGTACACCCTTACAGCTTCCATAGGAATGATGAGGGTAAGTAGCAGCCAGATGCTACTAGCTGGATGACAGTTGATTAAACTGATCATCAGCCAGCGTGAACACCCCTGTAAAAGCAGAAGTTTTTACAGTTTGCTGGTTTGGAGGATTCAGGGGTGTGTTGACACAACGCCGTTATTTTCCCAGGAGTGGACGTCCCAGCAAATCCACTCCGAGGTCAAACAAACGTGCAACACTCAGAGAAACTGCAAAAAGCCCAAGAGCCACACCTCAGATTCTACAGGCCTCAGTTAGCAGCTTAAACGTTAAAGTTCATGACAGGACAGTTAAATCTCCACCAAAGTGGAGAGGTTTGGCCATAAATGCACAGTGCCTTGTTTGGTGGAATCCAAACACAGCATATCAGTGTGTCAAATCTGTCAGCACGGCGGTGGAGGGGTCATGATTTGGGCTTGTTTTGCAGCCACAGGACCTGGGCACCCAGCAGTCATTGAGTCCGCCATGAACTCCTCTGTATACCAGAGTGTTCTAGAGTCAAATCTGAGGCCATCTGTCCCACAGCCAAAGCTTGGCACAAACTGGGTCAGGACAGTGATCCCAAGCGCAGCAGAATGGCTGAAAAAGAAAGAATGAAGGTGTTGCAATGGCCCAGTCAAAGTCCAGATCTGAACCTGATCGAACTGCTGTTGTGAGACCTTACGAAAGCTTTGCATGAACTAATGTCCATGAACTTCGGTGAGCTAAAGCAGCGCTGTAAAGAAGGCGGGGCCAAAATCCCTCCACAAAGATGTGACAGTCTGATGAAGTCATACTTATTGCTGTAAAGGTGGTTCTACAAGTGACTGAATCATGGGGTCCTTTGAAAACTTTCTTTTTCACTTGACTTCCAATCATTTTGAGACATTTTGGTGGGAAAACTGCAAAAAATTAATTATGTAAAGTCGTTTGGGTCACCTGATCGCTCTGACTGTCTCGTCATCTTTCTCACTGTCTATGCAGGGACCCTCGATGTAGAAGAGCTTGTCTTCTGTGGACTGCTCGTCCTGCTCGTCCATGCTGTGACCTCCATCGCTGTTCACATCGCAGTTTTCCACCTCCATTGTCACCTCAGAGTCCAGACCAGGACTGGCCGGCTCTGCAAAAACGGGAAAAAAGTCAAGAGTGAGGGTACGGGACTTGAGAACTTGCAGCTTTGCTCCCAAGACATCACCGAGCTGCAGTTTCTCTGATGGAGAGCCGGCGATGGCTGTAAAAAAACTGCTTTAAAACAAAAGAGAAACACTCCTCAGTAAGATAGTCTCCTATAACCAAACGTTACAAAGATAACACAATTAAACTGTTACTGGAGGCCAGGGACCTTTATTTATCAAATCCTTAAATGCAAAAGGACATCTAAAGGACTCTGAAGTGAGTGAGTGTAAAGCTGAAGCGTCCAACCCTGAATCAAAACCAGTCAAACATGGTTTATTCAGAGTTTTCTCAAACCCTTCTTTGTCTAAGACTGCCTGTCACGTAGCGCCACAGTGACCAGTTCACCTACAAGATAATGAGCTGTAATTACCATGGCAATTGGTTAGCTAATTAAAAGAATTTGAAGGAAAAAATGCAAAAAATTCTGCCTGAAACATTGGAATAATTTCTGTTTTTCTCCTTCTATGAATAAACTCAATATTATTGAACGCTGGAACATGCATGTTGCAAACCCAGATATTAACAGGTATCACTTTGAACTCCGAGGACTTCTGAGGGTTTTCTGACTTTGCGGAGATAAAAGGAATAAACCGATCATTGATTTGTGAGCATGAGCAATTCTGAACGTACTGCACCCAGCTCCTCGATGCTCACCATTTACCCGGGCTTGGGAACCGGCACTAGGAGTACACTGGCTTGTGGGCCCCTGTGGCTGGTTTGGAAATGGTGTAATTCATTAAATTAGGATTATTTAGGCTACGTTCCCACTGCAGGTCAATGCCAATTTTTTACTGAGATCCGATTTTTTTTGCGTGGTCGTTCACATTATAATTTAAACGTGACGCCATCTGACTCCGCGGTGAACAGTCTCCCAAAGAAGAAGACGTGACGTCACACGCAGCACGCCGTAAATATAGATGCTACACATGTCAGCGTGTGAGGAAACCTTCACTTTCTTTCCACTGACTAGCTCCATCAACGCTGTCCGCCACGCTCGTTTGGTCCATTGTTGACATTTGATCTCGCCGCGTCTCGCCTCCTCTGGTGCAGAATTATGACATCTGTCTCACTTCAATGACGGAGAAGTGGGATGAAGTGCGACATGACCGTTCAGACTGAGACTTTGAAAAACATCGGATACGTATTGATTTAGGACATGTGGGAGTGGCCTAAATCTGAGTCTAAATAATCATATCTGTGCTGTTCAGACAGTTATGAACAAATCAGATATGGTAAATGGTAAATGTGAAATGGACTGGTGCTCTATATAAGCAGCTACGTTCCCACTGCCCGAATTCGATTTTTTTGCCCAAACGTGGCTCAGGAGGTAGAGCAGGTCATCCTCGAACAGGAAGGTTGGCGGTTCGATCCCTGGCTTCTCCAGTCTGCATGCCGAAGTGTCCTTGGGTAAAACGCTTAACCCCAAATTGCTCCCGCTGTATGAATGTGTGTAAGCATCTTACCCAAGGACACTTTGGCGTGCAGACTGGAGAAGCCAGGGATTGAACCGCCAACCTTCCTGTTCGAGGATGACCTGCTCTACCTCCTGAGTTCAGATGGGCATTCATCTTATTCTGCTTACCCACTTTGGGTTCGCAGCGGCCGCTGGAGCCTATCGCAGCTGTCATGGGGCGAAAGGCGGGGTGCTCTCTGGACAGGTTGCCGGTCTGACGCAGAGCTAACGTGCTCACATTAAAATCGCTCGGACGCTCCAGAGAGAACCCAGGTCCAAGCACAGGGAGAACATGTAAACCCCACACGGAAGGGCCTAAGCTGGACGGCTGTTGCATTCAAACCCGGACCTTCTTGCTGCGAGGCGACAGCGCTAACCACCGCGCCACTGTGCTGCCCGGTCCAGATGGGCATCATTGTGTAAATATAACGGTTACCATTTAACTGCGATGACTTCACCTCTGAATGTCAGTGCTTGGTGGAATTTGGCATACCCAGGAGATATCAGGGAACAGACCTCAGCTTCACAGAAAAGCCAAAACATGAATTATCATCAGATGATAACACTTTATCTGCATGCAACAGAAGCCGCTCAAACGTGAAGAGACCTCAGACAACAAACAGAAACCAAAAACCTTACAGTGCCAAAGATCTGGTTTGCCGACAGACTCTGGACATTCAGAGATTTTGGATGATAAAAGCGGGAAAAGTGAAACCGGCTCACCTCCGTTAAAGTCGACCTCACCCAGGCAGTCTCGGGGTACTTTGGCTGCACATCTCTTATGGCAGTTAAACTTGCAATCTAAAAAGTAAAAAACATTTCAGACATTCACTCTGACAGTTCATCTCATGAACCGTCGCTGACGGTGCCTACGCTGTACTCCAGAACCCCTCCTCTAGACTTCACAGGCTCTAAGGCAGGTGATAAGAAAGCGAAAGAGAGTAAGGATGTTACAGCAGATTGAATATCTCGGGAGTTTGGACTGTTGTTCCGGCAAAACAAGCAACTTGAAGACTTTGACTGTGGGAACCTGCGACGAACGCTCGTCTCAATTTTCTGTCACCTTTGCACTGCAGGCCCTGGCGGAACAGGCCCTTCAGCAGGCGTTTGCAGAACTGGCAGATGGTGGGACGGGTGTAGGTGTGGACGGAGAAGGTGTGAGGCACTTTCACCCGACCCAGGACCATCTTCTCCATCCAGATGGGACGGCCGCTCAGCAGGGAGTTACGCTTCATGGCACCCAGGAGGGGGCGCTGCAGGTGGAAGATAAAAGAGGGGAGGCAGGAAAAATTAGGAAATAACCGGATTCATTTTGTCGCATTAATATTGAGAATTCCAGACAGAACAATCAGAAGATTAACACATACATTTCTGATTCCAGTTCAGATTTTAGTGTTCTACATATATACAGTAGTTATGTATTTTCAAATTAGTGTTTATTTTTTAAGTTCAGTTAGTTTTCAGCACGTTGGCTTGTTTCAGTTTAGTTCTTATTACTTTAAATGTTAGTTTTAGCATTTTTCATTGTTATTATATGGAGAGCAGACGGTCAGAACACAGTTGTGCAAAAAAAGAACTTCACAGGACTCCATGCAGCCCTGTGAAAAACGAAGTACACCCTTACTGCTTCAATAGGGATTAAGAGACGCTGCTAACTGATCATCAGCCAGTGTGAGCGCCTCTATAAAAGCAGAAGTTTTGGCAGTTTGCTGGTCTGGAGTACTCAGGTGTGTGTTAACTCAATGCCACAATCATCCCTAAAGTGGACATCCAAGCAAATTCACCCCAAGGTCAGACCAAGAAACATTCCGAGAAACTGCAAAAAATCCGAAGTAGCTTCATCTCAGATTCTACATTCCCCAGTTAGCATGTTAAATGTTAAATTTCAAGACGGTGTTCTTCTTCTTTTCCTTGTTGGCTCTTCGCTTTCAGGGGTCGCCATAGCAGATCATCTGCCTCCATCTCAATCTATCCCTTGCATCCTCTTCTGTCACATCAACCCCCCCTTCACTACATCCATCAACCTTCTCTGTGGACCATCTTCAACATCCTTTGTCCGGAGTATTCACCACCACTCCACTTCACATGTCTCCAAACCGCTCAACCTGAGCTGTCCATAAAATTAGAAAAAGACTGAACAAGCATGGCTGGTTTGGAAGGTTTGTCAGGAGAAAGCCTCCTCTCTCTACAAAGAACGTGGCAGCATGGCTTGGGTTTACAAAGTTACTTCTCGACAAACCACAAGACTTCTGGAACAATGACCTTTGAACAGATGAGACCAAAGTGGAGAGACCTGGCCGTAATGCACAACACCATGTTTGGCAAGAACGCAACACAGCACAAACTCCAACTGTCAGCACGGTGGTGGAGGGGTCATGAGTTGGGCTTGTTTTGCAGCCACAGGACCTGGGCACCTTGCAGTCACTAAGTCCACCAAGAACTCCTCGGTATACCAAAATGTCCTAGAGGCAAACGTGAGGCCAAGGTCCCACCGATAAATCAGGACATGCAAGACCTGATTTGTGCCAAAGGATCATTGTCAACAGGACAATGATAAACAGAGTGGCTGAAAAAGAAAAGAATCACCGTGTTGCAATGGCCCTACATGTTATTAAATCATGGGGTCACTTATGGTTTCACAGGACTGTAGACATTACAATAGTTTTGTGAGGACATAGTATTGTATTCAGTTCTCTGGTGGAATGAGCAGAGACGCTGCTAACGACTCTTTATTAAAGCTTAAAGAAAGCCCGTGCATCACAGGGCTAACACAAAGGCAACCAGGCACTCTCACATTCACGCCTACACCCAATTTACAATCAACAATTCACCTTCCGAGCAAAAAGTCCCCAGTTCGACTCAAGCTCCTGTCACCGTGGAGGTTTGCATCAAGAAGGGCATCTGGCGTAAAACCTCTGCCGATTTACCAATGCGGATTAATCCGCTGTGGCGACCCCTTGGGGAGAATACAAAGGAGTGGCTCAAGGTGCATTAATTAACCTAACGTGCATGTCTTTGGACTGTGGAAACCCTCACAGGTGCAAAAAGAACATGAAAGACCCCACCTGACCAGGAGGTTTGAACCAAGAACCTCATAGTTCTATGTTCAGCCCGAAGAAAAAGAAAAGATTTGGGTTTACAAACCCTTTTTGCACTTTTGGTGATAAGAGTCCAATTTTCTGCTCCTTTGATTGATGTCTTACTTCTAGCTGAAAAGAAACCTTCAGGGCGCACGAGGCTCAGCTGAAACATCAAATTTAGAGATTTCCTCAGCCATCGTGAACACAGAGCACAGACTCTTTCCATCCGTGAGAACAATGGCTGTCCTTGTACAGCGTGCAGCTTAAAGCCCGCTGTCCCGGCAGGAGCAGGAAGCATGTGACACAATGGGCCTGAATTAGTAGGGAACTGCTGGAACATCCAGCTTCTCGCTTCACCGATTCGTCACGTTTGCGCGGACCTTTGACGTCTAATCAAAGTCCAATTTATCTGAAATGTAAGCGGAGACAGCGTAGCTGCTTTCAGACCGGCGGCCTGAACATGTTGAGCTTCTTGGAGGAGCAGCTGACGCGTGTTAACGCCTTTATGATCCCGCTCGGCTGCCCGTTCAAACTAATTGAGTGCGCAAACACGCTGCTCGGGTCCACTCAGGTCAACCGTGTATTTGGGTCTGGCAGCGCTCGGGTGCCCCTCAGATCTGTTTGGGTCTGTTTTAAATTGAAGACCTCGATCTTGTAGCTTTAGCTCAGCACTGTGTAACTACAGCTCCATCATGTATCATAGAACTGTGCTGTTACTGTCTTTAAGAGCATGCCCACTACAGTCTTATGCCTGTTTTGTGGTGTGTGTGATGGAGCTGATAAGTATGTATTCATTTCAGCCTCTGTGAATCTGACTGTGACTCCCTTTGCTTGTTGGCTTGAACCAAATGGAAAAATCAAGTGGTTTGCCTCAAGCCATTGGAGATAACGTGTGTGTGTGTGTGTGTGTGTGTGTGTGTGTGTGTGTGTGTTAGGACTGGCTTGTTGGTTGCACAACATACTGTAGATGTGCGAGCATGAAGTGGGCGAATGCATTGTTATTCACCATCTATCTAAAGAACTCTCTAAGCTTGATGCGACTCATGAGAGAGTTCAGGTGAAGGCAGCGGGCTCACCTCCTCCTGCAGCGCCGGGGAGAAGTCGGTGGAAGGAGGACGAGCGACGGCCATGACGGCGCCTGGCAGCGACACGTTGGACAGCCGTCTCTTCCTCACGCCGCTGCAGTTGTTGGGGATCTTGAATGCGCACCGCTTGTGGTAGTTCTGTCCACATCCTGCACAGGAGAGGAGTGTGTGATTTCTGCCCTGCGTGGTTCAGTTAATATAATAAATTCATGCTGCGCGATCTGACAGAGAGCATAACCAATTATATGAGGTAAACTTGTAAGTGCAAATAAAGACAAAGAGGACCAAGAAAAAAAACAACCAAAAAACATCAACTTGCTGGCCACTTCTCATTAATCGTGGTCAACACGACGTGCTGAAGTTCAAACTGAGTATCAGAGAAAAGAAGGAAGGTGATTTAAAGCCCCGTCACACTTTGATGATTCAACCAGCGTATGCCAGCGTATGAAAGATTCGGCGAATACACTGGCGTACGTTGAATAAGTCATTGGTAAGTCTTGTATAAGTTAGGAGCACGCTGAAGCACGCTGGTATATGTCGAAGTACAGCGAGGTCACTGAAAAATTTTGTTTGTACAAAATTTCCGATGTATGTCAGCGTATGGCTCATACGTCCCGCATACGTGGGCCATATGTTGTAGGCAAGTTATGCGATCGTTGACACCCGTTCACACACGTTACTTGTAAGTTACTCATAAGTCAAAATATGTGGAGATAATGTCTAGTGTACCCAAAACTTATTTCTAACCTATCAGTAGCATGCTTTGAACCTATGTCGTTAGCCTCATAGCATAATTGCCTAAGTCATTTTTTTGCCAAATTGTGATATCTGCCTAACTAAAACAATGACATTGTTTTTTCTTGTGTTTTTTCTTATTTTCCAAAAACATTGAAATATGACTTGGGCAATTATGCTATGAGGCTAACAATGTGTAACTTATAGCCAACTTGTCTCCGACACATATTGACGTATGTAGACATATTTGACATGTTCTGGACGACCACAGCATTTACTGAACGTGTTTCTAACTTACAGCTACCGTATAACGGCATACTGGCTCAGAGTAGGTGTCGGCCACAGACGCAGCTAACGACGCCACTGACGATGCCTGAGCGGCGTTGGAACCTGCATCATCTCCATCACAGGGTGAGCGTGAGGATAATGAGTGTGTGGGTCATGATGGTTCCTCCGTGCGTCCATGGCCACAGTTTTTCTTCGACATGAAGGTGAGGTTGTACTGCGACGGTGCATAGGCTACGGCACACTATGGATATGTTGTGAACGCCGGCAACACGCTAAGCATTTTTGGTATAAGGTATGTATAACTTATCAAAATGTTCTTTATAAGTTACTAATACGTTATGCCAGCATTTTAGAGAAATTTTGACGTGTCAGAATCCCCTGGTTAAATGGTCAAGGTGTGACAGGGGCTTAGGTGACTAAATGTGGTGTGATTGTTGATGCTGATCCAATGAGATGTTCCAGCACAACTAACTCTAGGCTTTAAAAAGAAGGATCAAAAAAGAGAAAACATCCACTGAGCAGCAGTTCTCTGGGTGAAAAATGCCTTGTTGATGCCAGAGGTCAGAGGAGATCGACCAGACCACCTTGGAGTTGATAGGAAGGTAAAAACTAGTCATAGGGTCGCTCATTTTTAGAACCAGCCTCCAGTGGCCACTAGGGGAACTGCAGTTATTGTCACTCACCCATTGGCTGAGTCATTTCTTGCTTTCTTTCGTTCTTCTCAGCAGTGTTTTTCTTAATAAGTACATTTCCCCAAATGTCAACATATTCATCTATTGTTCTGCAAAGTTAGATAAAACCACTGAAGGATGTACCTGACCAGAAAATGAAATACATCATTTAAGCAGAAGACTCCCTTTCTCACAGTCAAATTATGTTTTTAAAAATGTAATTAGAAGAATTTAAAGAGTCCAGGATGCGGTTAGTGAGGTCATAAAAGCTTAAACCTGTGAGATGTGCCAAGAAAAAAAACCCTTTATTCTTCTGCCATCATGGTTGTTGTCTCAGGTTTGGAAATGCTTCATTTTTAATAGTTTCAAACGTGTTATATAAGCGGAAACCATAAATCAGCTGTCTCCTTGCTCTGCTTGCCATCACTACAGTTACAATTCGCTGTGAGGTTTCGGAGCACTGAGATCAAAACATTTAAGACGAGTCTGTTTGAAAGATGATTGCAGGAAGTCACGGAGTCGATTCTGGTCTGAAAACCAGCGTGTGAAATCTGGTCTGTGTCTGTTGGATGTTTGCCTCGATTCAAGGTGATGACTTGGCCGGCGTGGACGTGGTGGAAACCAGAGAAGCCACTGCGTGTTACCTCAGTGAAAATAAAACTTTATTAGATGTATTAAGCAAACATGACATCACTGTGAATTAAAGCTGAACTCTACTTGTGAGAGGGATGGAGGTCAGAACAGTCAAGTTTTAAAAGTTTAAAGTTCCAGTTATCTGTCACTCAGAGGGAGTGACATGTGGCATATTATGTCATCAAATCTGATTTCTATTGAATCATTGGCTGAACATATCAGTTCCTGTCATAACATCTGAATAATAACGAGAAGCTTGTTTTTAATATGCATGTATCCTAAAAATCATTTTTTGATGAGCACTTCTGCAGCTGGAAGTGATGAAAATCCATCCCTTCGATTTCTTCTGTTTATCTAAAGTCTGGTTGGAAGCAGGGTATCCCAGATGTTCTTTCCCCCCTGGCCATGTGTTCCAGGACCTCCTGTGGGAACCTGAAGTTCTTCTAGCCCAGATGAAATACATATTCGCTCCAGCTACGCCTGGGTCTAACCCAGGGTCTCCTACCAGCTGGGCATTCTCAAAAAAACTTGCAAGAGAGGAACCCATGAGGTATCCTGATCTGATGCTCGGACCACCTCAGCTGGCTTAATGAGCAGTGGCTCTATTTCAAGACCCTGTCACACCGCGATGATTTAACCAGCGTATGCCCACGTATGAAAAATTTGGTGAATACGCTGGCATATATCAAATAACTTATTGGTAAGTTTTGTACGGCATTAAAAGCACGTTGACGCACGCTAGTATACATCTTAGTGCCAGCGTTTTAAAGAAATTTTGATACGTCAGCATTGGCTGACTCCAAACTCCCTCAAAAGGTCCAAGCCCTCATCCTATCTCTAAAGCCCAGCCAAGCCCAGCCATCCTACCGAGGAAGCTCATTTTGGCTGTTATCACCACCGTCATCACGAGCCACAGCTCATGGCCACAGGTGGGGGTTGGCTGGTAAACGGAAGCTTTGCCTTCTGGCTCAGTTCTCTCTTGGCTATACTGGTCCAGTACGACACCCACATGAATGTAGATGACAGGCCAATCCACCTGCCCATACCTTGTGAACAAGAGATACATGAACTCATGAGTGGATTTTGGGTGAGTCTTTTGTGTGTGACTGATCTTATTTCATTGTTTCTTTAGCAATCCGCCTCCCGGGGATCTGTTAGGAATTGAAGGCGCCCTATTCCGCTCAATTTCAGTGCCATGTCATTATCAAAATTACTAGAATGCTGTAGCTTAGCATGATTCATAGTTCAAAATAATCCTGATTTACTTTATACTCAGTCTTGGTGCAGCCCCTGAGTTCAGCCTCAGTCTGAAACAAGTCATTTTAGTTCCTCCTCCTTCAAGGCTGCCTTTCTTTGAATAAAACTTCCTGGGACTACAAGTTCCAGGACTAAAGATTCCTGGGTCTAAAAGTTCCTGGATCTTTTGGTCCGGGAGCATTGTACCTTTAGTACCATGCAGTAAAGGTTCATGGCACTAAAAGTTAGGGAGACTAAAACTTCCAGTCACCTTTTATTGAAAAAATTTCATGGAACTAAAAGTTCTTCGACTAAAGGTGGGTGGGACCAAAAGTTCTGGCAACCCCTGTTCCAAGGAACAAAAGATCCAGTCACCCTTCCATAAAATAAAGTTCCAGGGACTAAAACTTAAGGTTGCTGGGAATAATAATTCTGTGACTAACAGCTCCTGGGACTACAGGTTCCTTGGAATAAAAGATTCAATTCAATTCAATTTATATAGTGCCAATTCACAACAAAAGTCGAGAACAAAAGAGAGAAAACCCCAACAATCAGACACTTGGTGACTGTGGGAAGAAAGAACTCCCTTCTAACAGGAGGAGACCTCTGGCAGAACCAGGCTCAGGGAGGGGCAGCCATCTGCCTCGAACTCGAGCCATCCTTGCTTACAAAACGTTCCAGGGATCAAACGCTCAGGCAAGCCTTCCTTGAAAAGAAGTTCCTTGGGCTAAAAATTCTGGGACATAAAGTTCCTGGGGCCAGAAGTTCTGGATACTTTTGGTGGAAATGCAGCAAAGACAGTTGGGATATAAACACAGACGCTGCGGCACTTTAGCCCATCCCTACCTTCACATTTGAGGCCCTGCCTGACGAGCCCCCACAGCATCTCCCCGCAGTCATCGCAGAAAGCCGGAGCCTTGTAGGAGTGAACGTATAGAGTGTGGGGTCGGATCTGGAAGTCCTCCTCTGTGGCAAGAGCTGAGATAGAGACGTACACAGCAATCAGATAACAAGTTACAACAACTTGCATACATACTGAAGGACAAGAACAATTTGAGAATATCTGTGGAGCCTTTTTGAACTTTATTAAGGATTTGGATGTTATAAAGCTCCGACCTTGAGGACTAAAGAAAATGAAGCCAAAGTGCCAAAAACTGCAGTTCCTCTGACGGCCACTTGAGGCTGGCTCCAAAACTGAGTCAGCGGGGACAGTTGTCTCATGTAAACTATGTGGTATTTTATCTATGCAATCGTTTGAACTTAAACAGGATGAATCAGGTTCTGTTCAAATCTTTGTTATAGTCTGAAAAGACTCTTCACCCTTCACCCAAATTCAGATGGAGAGAGACCCAAGATGCACAGCTTTTTTAGCTGATCTGAGCGTGTAAAAGCTGAAATGCAAATAAAGAAAAATGCGTGACAAGAATCACCCTAAATGCGGTTTTGTCTTTCTAAAGAGGACTTCAGTATTTATTAATATCTTTGTCGCTCAGCGCTCTGGTAGCAGAAGTCGGAGGAACAGCAACAGGAATAAACCAGCTGAGCTCTGCAGGGTTTTGCTGCAGCAGCGAGAGGCGGAGGAGGAAGTGGTCGTGGGTTAGCACCCTGTGCGGTTCGGGCTGCGCTACGTTTTCACCCTCCTGTGTAATTTAAACCTGTTGCGGCTCCGCGTCTGGGCGTTTGGCTGTAAAGGTGTCAGTTTTAGTTTTCGACCTGTTGACACGAGTCAGGAAGCAACGATCCCGTACACAATGTTATGGTCTGTGCCAACCTCACCCCTCACTAGCAGACACGAAACCCAGGCAAAACGAATACTAAGGAAATAAAGCGACTGACCTGTTAAAAACTTTATCTTCTGCCTCCAGTTGAAAACGTTCATTGAGCACTAAACATGATTTTTATAACTGATGTATTCGTTCATTGCTTTATTTATGCTGTTGCCGTGCAAGTTAGCAGAAACTTCACACCTTACTGGTTCTGAGAACTCGTGGCACAGCCATTTAAGAGAACACTTGCAAACCAGCAATTATTAATACACAATGCGAGTAAGACATCACGTACAAAGCCCTCCAGCCAGACACACATGTGGGTGTGCTTTTTTTGTGCACCTTAGACTGGACTCTTAGCTCCAGAAAGCACATAGAAAAAATGAGTACTCCTCAGGTACGTGGAGCTGCTGCAGGAGAACCAGGTGGAAAATATGATGGGAAACTATCTGGAACAGATAAAACACTTTTAAGGAAATGGAAGCAAACACAGGTTTGCTGATGCTACTGCGCTGATTTTATGCACCTTTATTTAAGTAAAACTCATTGCAGATCTTTTATACCGTTAATGATAAAATCGTGGGTTGTGGGGCATGAACTTACAGCAACGGACAGAGCACAAGAGAGGTGAAGAAGAGAGTGGGAGTGGGTGGAGACGAGTGTCAGGGGTGCAGCGAGACCTGCTATGATGTATGGTTAGGAGAGGTGGCAGAGCTGAAGATGCTGAGACCGGACAGGATGGAAAATGAGAGCGGAAAGGTTGAGATGGTTTGGACGTGTTCAGAGGAGGGATAGTGGACATACTGGACAAAGGATGTTGAAGATGGAGCTGCCAGGAAGGAGGAGTAGAGGAAGACCACAGAGAAGGTTGATGGATGTAGAGAAGGAGTTGGTGTGAGGGAAGAGGATGCAGGGATAGCGTAAGATGGAGGCAGATGATCCACTGTGGAGACCCCTAATGGGAGCAGAAGAAAGAAGAAGACGTGAGACATGAACTTATTTGAGCTTCTGAAGTGGGGCATGCCAGAAAAAGTCTGAGAGCCACCGGTGTACCTGAATACCTCGTATAAAATGCGTTCTCTCGCGTTCTATGTCATCGGTTTAAAACCAATTCAAATCTTGAATCCATGAAGACCTTCTCCAACCACACAGTGCATCTCAACCTGAAGCCTAGTGGTACTTACCGGGGGGGCTTTTATCACGGAAGAAGTCGTGTCATCATCAAGTAGTTAGGATCTCATTTAGTTGCATTATGATTTTATAACGGCCTTGCAGGATTATTACTGGGCAATTTTGATGTCATGACAACATGATTAATGTGTTATATTGCATAAATTAGCATACTTGTAGAGTTTTTTGGAAGCTTCTTGAGTCTGCATAAAGTTGGATGATCATTTTGGTCAACTTTTAACACGAATTTCAAAACTTGGCTGGTACAAGTCCAAAGCCCTCTAAAAGCAGACTCTGATCCTGATAAGTGCAAAGTGCATTCGATTTGGCCGATCTGGCTGATCTGGGGAGCCATTTTTTTTTTTTTTTCAGTTTTAATGTGAATAAGAAAACGTGGCTGGTATGGGCAAAAAGCCGCGATAGACTGGCAGCATGTCGAGGGTGTGCCCTGCCTGCTGGCCTACGACAACCCCAGACCCCACAGCCTGAACTGGGTAAGTAGAAGAAACTGGATGGGTGGATGGATGGGTGGTAAAGGACATTCCAGTTGAGCAAAGTAATAATCTGGACAAGTCCTGCATCCAGATCCGCTTCAGATCCAGCTGACCTGGGAACAGGATTTGATGGACGGTTGATGTACGGTCTAAACTTGCCTGAATATTGCTGTACAATCAGTAGTGAGCTAAAGCACACAGCTGCAATTCAGGTCTGAATTTTCCTCATGGTTACTATACATTTCTCTGAACGTGAAAAACTGCCGGAACAAACCCCACAAACTCTAAGGAAAAATCCAGATGTACTGCTGGATCTGATCCAGATTCATTTTATGCCTTTCTGTGGACTTTGTTCATTAATTGGCAGCTATAAAAATAGACGCTGTAGTTTGTCTCATATGTTTAAAATGAATTTTCCTGGTAAGATCTAGAAGTACCGTTCATATTTGGACCAGAGAGTTGAAATCAAAAAGAAACCTACTCCTCTGGGGGTATACACCTTTCAAGCTCAGTGGAGCTTGTCAAAATCTCTAATGAGTTCCTGCGATAACACAAATCTCTACAGCGGCGTGACCAGGTCACAACCATGACATGTTCACGCTTTCATCAGGAGGAGGTCATTAATGGATTCTAAGGAAGCAGCGGTGACAACATTAATCAAACCCTGCACTTTGTTACATTCTAATCATCCTGATTTTTGAGCTATGCTCATATATTGCGTGAGCACTGTATGGTGACCTAGAGGGGCAACACTGAGACCACCCCCAAAACAGGAATGGTTTTACAGGTGGAGGACACTGACATTCTCCCGCCTCATCTTTTCACTACTTTTACGTTTGGCTAGGGTCAGTGGCACTACTGGTAGCACGAGGCCGTACAGAGGTTGCACAGGTAGTCCAACTCCTCCAGGATGGAGCATCGATACGGGACATTGCCAGAAGGTTTGCCGTGCCGTGGAGAACGGTATGCTGCCTGTTCAACATGCCCAGTTTGGTGGTGGGTCGGTGATGGTCTGGGGAGGTACAGCCACGCAGGGACACACAGACCTCTGCAGGCCAGGCTACGGCACCCTGACTGCATTAGGTGTCAGGATGAAATCCTCGGACCTCCTGGTGCACATGCCTGGTCTGATGTGGGGCGAGTATGCAGAGAGTTCCTGGAGGATGAAGGAATGACCTAAATCCAATAGAAAACCTCTGGGACATTAGCTTTCTGTCCATATGATGCTACCAGGAGACCGGTAATGATCCTTCCGCAGGTTCACCTACGGAAACCTTGTTACGACTTCTACTTCCTCTAGATAGTCAAGTTTGATCGTGTTCTCGATCAAGCTGATGTGTTTTCCAAGTGTTTCTTTAATTTTTTTTGAGCAGCAGTCTTGTAAATTATTGGCGATGACAAGGTTTTATTTTTTGTATCGATCTGACGAGGTCAATCATTTTGTGAACGGCCCCTGAGAAGTAAAGAATAAGCCGAACTGAGATGAGCCTTTCTTTACCAGAGAGCACCACCTCGACCAGGTCGCCCTCGTGGATTTCCTCCGCCGAGGTCAGACGCTGCAGGATGTTGTCCGAGCTCAGGTCATGACGGAAGAGCAGGATCTTGTCATACATGCCGAAGAACCCGCACTCAGGGAACTGAGGAGGGAAAAGAAAAGACGTTAGATCGCGCTCGAGCTGCAAAAGGTTCAACTTAAGCAAAAAAAATGGGGCAACATGTGTAAAACCCTTCGTCACAGTTTTTAATAATAAGGTTTTAGATGATTGGACCTGTGCCACCAGGGAGATGTTTGAGCATCCCAAATGTGTCCAGAACACCCAGCTAGAGTCCCAGAAAAGAGAAAAATTCTTCATCACATTCAAACCTGACAGAGCAAGAGGAGCAGTCAGCCGCGCTCGTGGACCTGCAGGGTCGCTCACCCAGCTCCTGTGGTTGAGCGACAGACCACATGCCCACCACCCTCACACTTGACTCCTGACTGGGGAACCTTTGCTGCCTGTCAGACCCCAACTGCTGATCACCACGCAGGGAGCGATACTCCACAGGCTGTATATAAAAGATGGATGTGGCCACTGTGATGTCACTCCTTGGCTCTATGGCCATTTTTAAAAAAAACTATCTGGCATAATCCACATCTGCCAAAGGGCTCTTTAGCAATGCAATACTCCAACCAGCCGACCCCAAGCATCCTCGTGCCCTGTGTGGGCAGCTTGTTGTTTTCCCACTGACAGGAAAGTGTTTGTGTTGACCTCATCCCTCGCCGCGGTCTGGCGTGTTTCCAAAGTCAAAGATTACCTAACGTTTCCATATGAGGAACACATGACGAGTGATGAAACAAATTCAGAGAAATGCCACAGTGGGAAACTGCGAGCAGAATTAAATCATGAATTAGATTTTCCAGCTAAAAGCATCAAGATTTCTCAGAAGCTACAGCTCCTGTTTCTCTTTCAGAAGGAGCTCTGAATATCTTGCGGTGGCAGGTCCCTGTCTGGGCCATCGTCTGACCCTTAAAGCAGGAGTGTTAGTAAATGACCGGCCAATGCTCAAGTCACAAGATACGTTCTTTGTGTATTACATAATCCTCTACAGTGTGTTATATGAACCACACAGGTTCTTCTGGCTTGTCATCCTGCTGCTGAAGAAGGAGAAACAGATCCTGATAAAGATAATACTGTAGACATGGTAAATTTGATCAAAATGTACATAATAAACATCCTTAATATGTTTCTAGGTTTATAAGTCAAGCTTTGCACATGGTGACAAAAAGTCAGCTGGACTAAATTTGATGCATTCATCATCTTTTCCTGCTTCTTGTGGCTGCTCCTGTCAGGGGTCACCAACGCAGATCATCTGCCTCCATGTCAACTTGTCCCTCACATCCCCTTCTTTCTCACCAACCCTCTGCATGTCCTCCTTCACTACATCCATCAACCTTCTCTGTGGTCTTCCTCTTCTCCTCCTGCCTCCAGTGAACATCTCAACATCTTCAGTTCTGCCACCTCCAGCTCCTCCTCCTCCTGCCTTTTTGTCTCCAAACCATACATCATAGCAGGTCTCACTACCGTCTTGTAAACTTTCCCTTTCACTCTTGCTGCTATCCTTCTGTCACAAAGCACCCCTGACACTCGTCTCCACCCACTCCACCCTGCCTGCACTCTCTTCTTCACCTCTCTTGTGCTCTGTCCGTTGCTTTGGATGGTTGATCCCAAGTATTTAAACTCATCCACCTTCACCACCTCTACTCCTTGCATCTTCACTGTTCCATCTGCCTCCCTCTCATTCACACTCATGTACTCTGTCTTGTTTCTACTG
>VUQH01039097.1:0-14663 GCA_015106775.1 Etroplus canarensis
ACACACACACACACACACACACACACACACACACACACACACACACAGTTGGACACAATGCCAGCTTGATCTCAGTCATGCATCCTGGCTAATGCCACATGCCCTGCCTGAGCGGGAAAAGGAGTAGAGAATTTAGTACATGTCTCACACAAATACACACTGCCAAAACATTAAAAAACAAAGTAAATAGTTCTGCCTCTCACTAAACCACCTTCCAACTCACACCACTCAGTGCCATCACCAAGTACCCTACAGCTACCATATGGTGTGATGTGTTTCTACCCCAGTTGAGTGAGCTGCTCCTGTAGTGTTTTTGCTCTGGGATGGACATTTGTGTGACAGAGACAATGCCTGTAGTATTGAATTTTCACACCAGTCCTATTATGTGACCTAATTAGGCCGAAGTTAACAATACGGACCTCTACAGAGCTGCAGGCGGCCAGACAACTTGACGTACAGGACATGTGCAAAACACCATACAGAGTTGTTGACTGAATAAAAAGGCTGACCGAGACCTGGATTTAGGAGAAAACAGAAGTCTGGTAGTTTGTGAATTGTGCAATTTTAGAGAAAAGAAAGGACATATATGAATGGGCTTAAATTCACTACCGTCCCCCAACTTGAGTTTTGTATTGTCAGTCTTTCAAGAAAGCAATTCCTTTGTTCCCTTTGTATGGTGTTCACCCAGCTGGGTCCTATGTAAACCAGCTATTGTAAAATTATTGCCAGAAAGTTAAATTGTGTTACTGAAGAGGATGTGGCTCTGCGTAAATTTAGATAGAACCAGGTCAAAAGCTGTTAAAACTAGTTTCATGTGGGTTAACAAATCATGTAACTGCTGAAATCACTGTCAAGTCATCAAAATATGAGATAGGCAAGAGTCAAAACTTGAAGACTGGAAATGCTGAGACGTCACAGAGCATCGACATTAAATGTGCACTTCTCTGTTCAAAAGTCAAGAAAGAGGAAGTGGGAGTGCTAACTCAGCTTTCTGACTTTCTGTCAATGGAAAACGTGGCATCATCAAAATTCTCTGTCCCTGTTTTTCCTGTATAAGTCACTTCTGCGGTTCCAGTGAATGGCCAGCTGAGGTTATTGAACTGCCCTGCAGGTTACTGTAAGCTAAAGGGTGTGAGGGAGCAGTTAATATTCCCAGTCCTCAAGTTTATATTGATGAGCCTGCTGCTTAATTAAATTGCTCTATCACTGGGAACACAACAGATTTCAAAATCGAGATGACAGACAACTGAGATGTGTGAAGCCATCATTTCTATGCACTGGTATCACGATCTAGTCACGTTCTTCACCCCGTCTTGTCAGTAATCCTCCAGTGTTAGACTTTACAGTGGCTTGCAAAAGTATTCACCCCCTTGGCATTTTTCCTATTTTTTAATGTTTAAATCTCTAATTAAAGCAATTTTTTTGGATTTTATGTAATTGACTACCACACAATTGGCCAAACTGGTGAAGTGAAATTTAAAAAAGTATTACAGCTGCAAATCTCTTAGGACATGTCTCTATGAGCTTGGTACATCTAGCCACTGGGATTTTTGCCTATTCTTTAAAGCAAAACTGCCGCAGCTCCTTTAAGTTGGATGGGTTTTGCTGACGTATAGACATCTTTCAGTCATGTCACAGATTCTTGATTAAGTCTAGGCTTTGACTTGGCCATTCTAACACGTTAACACATTTCCCCTTAAACCACTCAAGTGTTGCTTTAACAGTATGTTTTCGGTCATTGTCCTGTTGGAAAGTGAACCTCTGTCTCTGTTTCGTGGAAAAATAAAGCAGGTTTTCCTACAAAAATCCCTGTTTGCCATCATCCACCATTCCTTCAGTTCTGACCAGATTCCAAGTCCTTGCTGATGAAGAATATCCCCAAAGCATGACACTGACACCACCATGCTTCACTTTGGGGATGGTGTTCTTGGGATGAGGTGGATGTTTGTGCCAGACGTAGCATTTTTCTTGATAACCAAAAAGTTCAATTTTAGTCTCATCTGACCAGAGGACCTTCTTCCATATGGACAGATACACCTGTCTTTGCTGTGGAGCTTTCCAGCTTCTTCAGTGTTACCTTTGGAGTCTTTGTTGCCTCTCTGGTTAATGCTCTCTTTGCCTGGTCAGTGAGTTTTGGTGGATGACCCTCTCTAGGCGGGTTTGTTGTGGTGACATATTCTTTCCATTGTGTGATGATGAGTTTATTGGTGCTCTGTGGAATTTACAAAGTTTCAGATTTTTCTTTTATAACCAAACCCTGATTTGTACTTCTCCACAACTTTGTCCCTGATCTGTTTGGAGAGCTCCTTGGTCTTCATGGTGTGGCTTGCTTGGTGGTGGCTCTTAGTGGTGGCTCTTGGTGCTTAATGGCAAAATTCTGGTGTTTGATACATTTTCTGCTTCATTCAGAATTAGTATTTAAACAGTCCTCTTCATCATGCTGTTCACATTTTGACATCATGAGACCAAGTCGATATCTAACAATTAATCAAAAGTACCTTGCCATTGCGAGGCTTCAAACGGGATGTTCTCAGAGGGAAGTGACCACTGACCTTAGAGTGTCATCAGCAGCTTGCAACAGAGATACAGAAAGACGGGAAGAGTCACCGAAGTCAAGCTGTAATTGATGGTGAAGGGCACATGACAACTTATTGAGACATTGACATTTTTTGTTGTGGTATACCCACCATTGTTGCTGGTTTTTGTTTCAATAAATTGTTTGAAATGAGGAAATCACCATTGCTTGTTTCTACTTAAATGCCCTACGATGATATAATATGACTGTAGCATGAACTTTTTACATTTCCCTTAAATTTTACCTAACCTACCTTAACTTTTTGTGAATAGTGTATACTTTGACTA
Source organism: Etroplus canarensis (assembly GCA_015106775.1). Classification (NCBI taxonomy): domain Eukaryota; kingdom Metazoa; phylum Chordata; class Actinopteri; order Cichliformes; family Cichlidae; genus Etroplus; species Etroplus canarensis. The sequence goes on from VUQH01039097.1 coordinate 2,863, forward strand.
TATCACATTATATAACATTCAGATTGCATATAAAGTGTACCTTTCAGCTGTTCCCATGTATTCTCCAACAAGGGGTCACCACTGTGAATTAATCCGAAACTGGTAATTTGGCAGAGGCTTTACACCAGATGCCCTTCCTGATGCAACCCTCCATGGTAAGAGGGGCTTGTGTCCCCACCTGGAGTAGAACCAGGGACCTTTTGCTTGTAAGACATATGTGCAAACCACTATGCTACCGGGGACACCGTTTAGACTGCATATAGATGGGAAATATTTAACTAACCTATTTAACGCTTGTGTGACTTCTGAAGGTAATTGGTAGCCCCAGATCTTATTTAGGGCCTTCATAGCAAAGGGGTGAATAAATCTGCACAAACTTTTTTTAAATAAATTTATTAGCTATTTTAACTTTTTTTTCATTTCACTTCACCAGTTTGAATTTTGTGTTAGTCCATTACATACCCCTCCCAGTCTTGCATGTCTTAAGCCAGTCTTGCATGTTCAGAGTCTCATTATTGTCAGTGAACTGTTAACTGTTGACACTGCAGTTCTCCTCACTTATCTCTGACCTGAACTGTGAACCTGACAGCTGTCTGTAACCACACAGCAGCCAGAGTACAAAGGAGTAATCAGACGAGTCACTACCTTTATGGCTGACATGGTTTTATAACTTCATGCAAGCAGGCAAAAAGTAAACTCATAGGAGACTAAGAAACAAATAAAGTCAGCACAAGCTAACCTATAGACCTATGAAACAATGCAAAGAGATTTGTTCGGTTCTTGTATTTTTCCCACAAGACAGCCAGATTTCTCACAAAATAAAAGTTTTAGGAGTTGCTGCAAATAGTGCCCAAGATTTTTGTAGTTGGGTGTTATGTCAGTAATGGTTTAGTTTATCCTTACATAACTTTGTATAACCACTTTTATTGCCCAGTCCAACTGTCACATTTCTGTAAAAACAGTCACATGGATAAGCATCTGCACAGTGGATGCATGTAACTTGAACATTCAGAAGTCTGTAAGCTAACCTTCAGTGTCCTTATCCCCTGAAACAATTGCAGGAAACAGTGCTTTGTGATGGGGCAACTCGTCAGCCAGGATGCCAGATAGGCAGTGAGGAGGATTGTCATCCAGCACTTAAGGTCAACATGGAAACAAATACCACTGTGGTACGATCGTCTCATACACACATGAATGGATTTTGAAAATCATAAAACTCTTCTAAGCTTCCAAGTATTATTGCACTAGATAGATGCAATTCCGATTTCTTGAATTTTTTTTTCAGTCTATGAAAAAACTGATTTCAATAAACACCTCAGAGTAGAATAGACACTAAAGTAACTACTGTATCTTACATACTTGCATAGTGTCCTTTGGTTCATAGTCAGATCAAACCTGTCACTCTCAACATTTGGTTTGAAAATGTTAATCCAGAAGCCAGTGGGTGCCATCACAGTGGCTCTACCTATCTTTTTTATATGGTCAATATTCTCCCAAAATGTTTGTTTACTTTCAAACTAGTTTCCAACCTTATCCTTCATATTTTTCAGACTTTGCGTGTCAGTCTAAAAAAATTGAAAAAAGGAGAAGAGCCTCACTAAGAGATTAGAATATTTTGTAATAATTATACTTCATGCTAAAAAAATTGCCTTGGGGAATTTTAGTCTTTCTTCTTCTTTTGCTCAAGGATGCATCATCAAGATGGTTTTAAGACTTCAGCCTCTCTTCTCATTATGTGTCTATGTGCTATATGAAAACACCCAAAATATTTTCACTTCAGCACTAATATCACAAGTGTAAGCATTAAAAAATAGCCACAAGTAAGCTAAAATAAGCCACTGGTCATTTTCTGGCATTCACACTGTTTTGAGGAATGAGCAACCTCACATATAAATGAATCAGAGAAGAATAAATGAATAAAGTGTAATGAAAGCAAAAGCCAAACCAGTCAGCAAGACACACACACACACACACACACACACATACACACGCACGCATACACACGCAGAATGAGGAATAAGCAGCAGTTAGAATAAATGTTGAATTAACGGTGTTTGGCAAGAGGTCAGCTGTTCACCCGTCTGTGCCACCAAAGGTTACTGCCATATTTGCCTTATGTCACTGTGTCTTACCAGCTTATTGCATAAAACTGAACTGAACAGCAGCCAAACAGAGGAACTGAAAACTAACTAACTGTTTGAAATAACAAAACATCTAATATCTGATTCCTCAGTTCCACAAATGTAAAAAAATAAAGGTACTTTTCATGAAGTTTTCAAAGTTCCTTCACTTAGTTTACATTGTGGTGTATGTTGTGTAGACAGCTGAGATGCAGGATGTGTAAATGTTAGATGTCCCTGTGTAACATCAGCAGCTACAGATTTTCTTTTTCTATAATTCTCTTCTACTTTCACAAAACCACCAAAGCTATCCAACAAACAGACCTTGGAGAAGTGCCAAACATAAGCCATATCTGTGTTCCTTATTGAATATCTTTAAATGTTTGTAATTCCAGGCTTCTTTTCTCAGTGTCTTTTTTCCCCTCAGGCTTCCAAAGTTACTAAAGTATTTGACATTCCATCTCCATCCTTGAATCAGCTAAAAACCCAACATTTCATACTATACAATTCTGGAATGCTTCACACACTCCAAACAGCAGAAAGCACATGAAGACCATTCATACAAAAGCCAGCATCTACCAGATTGTTTAAGAAGACTGGAAGTATCTGTGCGTCCCAGAAAAGCAAACAGTTGTTAAGCAAACAAAAGAGTTGATAGACATAATTATTCTGCCGTGTACTGTATGTGCTGTACTGACCCAGTGTCGTGGGCTGCTCTCCGGGTAGCGAGGCTGGTACCTCTGCAGGGCAACCCCTCCCTCCCCCTCCAGCAGTAAGGTGCAGTCCAGGTCAGGGTAGTGGTGATGGTGGGGACCTGTAGGCCAGGGCAGGAGGGTGGCCAGTGGGTAGTGGGAGATCATGCTGATTGCCTGCATCAGCGGCAGGGGTGACAAGGATAGCAGATCATAATCCAGTCTGGATGGCAGGGTGGATGGAGTCTTCAGCAGCAGAATGTGTAGTAATCTGAAACTTTTGGTCTTTATGAATTGGCAATCAAGATGAAGGTTTTTCTTCAGGATGAACTGATATCAGCTATCTGTGTCTTCCTCTCTTCTCAGAGTGGCTGTAGACTGATCTTGTCCTCAGGTCAGACGTGTGACTGATGATAATTGTCCACTCAAGTTGTCCACCTCAGTCTTCTCCCTTCCTGTTTCTCCTATTCTGTTTTTTCTCCCCTCTCAGCATTTAAGGGCTTCAGCCTGCCAACAGCTCTCAACCACATGAGTGATTAAAGTCTATTCTCTCTCTCTCCTTCTCTCCTCAACCCTTACATTCATCCCAGTCAAAAGGGGAGGACTTAGGACTTGGTGGCCCGGCCCCCTTTAAAAAAAACAAACTATCTGCTGATTTAAGTTTAAATTGTAAGAAAATGGAATGGAAGCTGAGGTAGAGGAGAGGACATTAGGAAATAGATTTAAAGTATTTCTAACAATTACTGTCATATTTATTGTGATAAATGTTCTGTGCTCAATAAATCATCACAATTTTCAAATATGATTCTCATTCATTCTCTTCCTGTCTAATGGTTCTCAGGCAGTCTTGTGATTGTAAAACTTAATGCACAGGCTTTTTTCCACAAAAACATGACGGTAAATAGTGTAAGTGAAGTGTGGACAGCTTCAAGAAGTTACTGATTTAGCTCTCTCATGAGCAGCACAGCTTAGTGGCATTTGTGACAGTGGGGCAAAGGTCAAACCATAATAAATGTGTAACAATAATGGACAGAGGGAGAGAGCATGTGTGTATGTGTGCCTGGGGTAGGAATAAGAACCAGTCATGTGTAAAACACTGAGAAGAGGATTATCTGGGACCAGGCAGTACTCCAACACACAAACACACACATCCCTGAACACACTCAGTAGTTTCAGTAGTTAATATTAAACAAGGTGTGAAGAAAGTTGCTTCCTACACGCAGCTTTATAAAGTCATAAGGTCAGACATTGCATCCTGTTTTCTCAAGTAAATAAACAGCCAGAAGAACAACACTGATGCTACACAGCATCCGGTGAAGTTGCTCCATGGCTTAGAGGAGGTCTGTAACACACACACAGACACACACACAAAATGTCTGCATCAGTCCTGTAAAGTAAAAAAAACACATTTACTTATGAATTATTCTCATCTTCTTTATTTTCTCCCTTATTACAGGTTTGAGGTATTTCAGTAACTCCACTGCATGCTAGCTTTAAGAGAGAAATAACTCAGCTACACTTTTTGTCGCTGTTAGTCATTTTTTCAGATTAACATTCCACCCAAAAGTCGTTGAATGATCCAATGAATACAAACGAATATTAAAAGCTAAACCAGTAATCCTCACATTTTTGGCTTGAAAATCCCTATTGTCCTGGTTTGGATTTGTTGTCAGATCTCAGGTGTCTGTGAGTTTATTCCAGATGGACTTGACACTTTGCCCTTTAAACTTCTACAACTATATCATTTAAATAATGGTTTGACTCAAATATACAAAAGGAAAAAGTCTCTTTCATGTTCTTTTCCACTAAAGATTGATTAATCATCTCTCAGCCTCATTTTTTAGTAGTTCAAACTGAATACCATAAACCATACTGAACTAAACTAAGTAATATAGACTTAAGAAAATAAACTAATCAAACTGAACAAAGCTAAATCAGAGAACAACGTCACTCCAAGTAAGGTGTATTTCACCTAAGTAATATAACTATGACATATTAAAGTTGGGGTAATTTTATTCTATTATGTTATCAAATGTAACTTTTTGAATTGTAAATGCAACATATTTACAACACTGATTTGTAAGGTTGCAACTGGGTCCTGGTCTTCCATTTTTATGTTACTGTTACATAAGCAGACAAAGGAATTTAAACTAAGCTAAACTAAACTAATCCAAACTAAACTAGTCTAAACTAACTAAATTAACTAAAATAAACTGGAAAAAAGAGCAGCCCAACACTGCATATATCTTCTAAGGCCAAATATCTTTATTCTTATTCTTTATTATTAGAATTCTTTAAAAAAGATCCTGGATCCAAATCACAGAGACTCCAAAAGTTAATCACTTTTAAGTTGGACAAAGCCCCACCACTGTTAAAATTTTAATGGAATCCATCAGTAATTGTCTGCTCAGTGTCCCTTCAGTGTAATGGTTTACACATTTGCTTTATGAGCGAAAGGTCACTGGTTCGATTCCAGATGGGGACACAAGCCCTTCTCTCCATGGAGGGTTGCATCAGGAAGGGCATCTGACTTAAAAACCTCTGCCAAATTACCATTGCAGATTAATCCACTGTGGGGACCCCTTGGAGAGAGTACAGGGGAACAGCTGATGGCACATTTTGTTTATCAGTAATTGTTTATGTAATCCTGCTAACAGACTCACAAACAAACAAACAAAAAACATAACCTGCTTGGTGGAGGTAATTATAAATAAATAAACTTAATTAAACTCTGCTACTATCAGAGTCTAATGTGGTTTTCTGCAAATAGGTGTAGTCTTTGGTTCAGTTTGTTTCTTAAAACATTTTTTTTATTTGAAGGTTTCTTCAACATTGTGAGCTAGGCCAAAAAAAACAAAATTATGTATCATATCTACTTTCTTCTTGACACTTTTGTTTATTACAGAGGTGGGAAGCAAGGAAGTGCAAATACTTCAAAACAGGAAACCCAAAGACCCTCTCTGTTCCCATCACTGACACTCCACTGGTGACTGCTGAGGCACCAGAGAAGGTGAACAGGACTAATGGGCATTTAGAGTACTGCTTATGTAGAATTTTCAGGCATCTGTACTTTGCTTTATTGTTTAATTTCCTGACAGCTTTTTACTTTTACTATCAACATTTGAACAGAAAAATTTACTTTCTACGCTTTACATTTTCAAAATTGGCTCATTACTTCAGGTTTAATTCCTATGAGGGTATTTACTGATTATTTCACATCACTGTCCTCCCAATATCAAACTGATTTGAATCCAGATGAAGTGAACAGTAACACATAAAAGACAATCCCACTGGTGTATCCATCATTGGTGCTTATCGCCTGTGACTGACATAAAAGACTTAGAGATGAAAGAATTAAAAAAAAATCCACATGATTCATGCATCATTTATATCACTAATCATGTTTCTGTTGTGGTGCGGAGGCAAAGTTGCCCATCTACAATGTAGGTAACAGCAAATAGAGCTATATTTATTTATTTTTATCTGCTTCCTTTTTCTCTGCTTGTGTTTTATATAAAAGTTGTTCAAGCTGAGCACATTCATCAGAAGGTCTAATAGAAACTGAAATTAAGTCCCTGTTCCTGTGTATTAAAATTAATGTATTATTATATTAATATGACAAGATGTTCACTTTGCATTGCACAAAAATAGCTGGTAGAAATGTCAGTCAAACAGCTACTTTTTTAAATCTATTCTTTGAGTACATTTCAGGGCCTGTACTTTTTCCACTGTTACTTGAATAAAGAAGTTGAATCAGTACTTCAGCCTCCACCAGAGTCTTTTTAAATGCAAATATCTGTATTTCTACTTGAGTATGGAGTGTGTGTGCTTTTTGCCACCTCTGGTTTACTATAATATAGACTGGGCTAAAGATTATAAAACTGGTGTTATTATCTCACTGAAAGTTGACTTTGTTTCAGTCTCTATCACAAAACACATACAAATCTTTTACCTTCGGAAAACATAGAAATTTGAGGACTGTTCAGCCTTGAAGGAGCTATGCAGTTTCAGACTGTTTTAGTCATGTGGGACTGTACATGTGAGGTGTTTGGTTTTTTGTTTTGTTTTGTTTATATTGTGTACGTTTTAATACTTTTACTTAAACAAGCTACTTTCAACTTCAACCACACAAGTGGTGTTCTTTTCAATCAGTGCAAGATGCTTCTGCAGCATCAAAAAACTTCTCTTGAAACTTGAGTTTGTTGTGGCCGTGACTCAGACCTTCAGTCTGACTCAGCGTGACAAAATTCCTTTGAATCCCCAACATAGAAAATGTAATCAAACTCCTCCTAATCTATGCTTATATTTAGCACTGATTCATGACTGCAGCTCATGAATAGAAACAACATTGAAATACCTTTCTAATCAAACCAGATAAATCAAGCTCTGCTCAAGTGTCTGAAGAGGAGGGGAAAATAAAGTTGTGACTCTCTGTGACTTCTGGGAATGAATGAGAAAACGACAGGCAGGAAGAGTGAGCAAACACTGTGGCTCGTCATCTTACTCTCTGGGTGGATTTCCAGTGAAGTGAAATCACTTAATTCTGGCCAAGTTTGACTGACAAAAAACATGTTACCACAGCAGGTTTAACAGGAACAGAATGAAGACTGGCCTTAAGATTTTTTTAAAATTTGATTTTCCGTCTTTTATGTTTTTATCTCTCATTAACATCAGCCACATATACACATAATTTATCTGTCTGTAAAACCTTTTCCTGAAATTATATCCTGAAATTGAAATACTTTTCTTCACTGCCTTAGTATGTGTGTGCTGACACAGTCACAGTGTGGCCAGCTCCAGTTTGCACAGCTGGGAAACCAAACCTCTCTGCACATACTCTTTTATACTCACAACACACTCAAGCTCTCCTCAGCTTGGGTCAACACAAACAAAATGTCGCTCTCTCTCATTTTCTCTCTCACAGCCTCAAACAATGGTATAGAAAAGGAGATAAATCAGTGGAACACAATAGTAAATGCTCAGAAAAGACTGTAGTCTGTGTAAGTCTTTGGAACATTTATAATTGAAAGTCACAAAATATACTTAATTCATGCGCTGAAGTCTCTCGTTTAAACATTCCCTTCTTTTTTCTGTTAGCGTTCATTCAATTGCTTTGTGCAATATAATACTGACAAGTACACTGTAGTATTGTAGAGTGGATGCACTAGCCAGCATTAAATGGAAAGTAAAAACACACTGCAATAATATTCCTTAAAACTCTCCATTACGTTACATCACTGAAAACACATATCATCTAGAACACAGACAGATGATAGAAGATGTTATAATCTCTCATATTATGAGAATAAAAAGTTTCTCAGCTTTTGCTTTTGCTCCTGAATGATTAAACATTACACAGGCAGCATTTTCATGTCTCCACACTGCCCCCTGCCTGTTAACAACTGGGCACTTCAAAGACAATGAATTCAACAAAGATTTTTTTTATTTTTCCTTATTATTCAACCCTTGCCTGCAGTTGCTATAATGACATTGGCACAATAGATTGTTTATATAAAGATTCACTTTGTGTAGGTCTTTTCTCCCTTGCTTCATGCATACATGCTCTTACTTAATAAGTGGCTGTCTCTGAACTCTTGTTGACATTTAACAGTAACTTACTATCAGTATGAGGAAGAGAATAGAAGGAGATAACAGACACTTTCTCCCAACCACTTACAGAGAGAAAAGGAAAAATAAACGAGAAGTGGGAAGCAGAAGGCACTGTGTTTTGAGAACAATGTTTTCTTTTTCCATTTCCTTCTGTTTTTTTGCTTCCCAAATCTTTTTAAACGGATATGTGCGTGAGTTAGATGTGTGTATTATGTACATACATAAATGCACGTATGCACGAATCCATTCACGGGTGCAAGGACACGGCCTTACGACAGCACTTGTTAGTCACCACATCTTCACTGATCACACTGACTCATCTACCCATGTACGCCACAATATCACTTCGTTATATAAGGACTATTGCAGTTCATGCCAGTAACACTAAGAAATCACCAGCTGTTCCCTCTGATGACTAAGAGTCCTGCATTTGCCATTTACATGCACTGCAAAGCACATGCACTCACAGGATTATCAGTTAATATATGCAAAATTAACTGTTAAAATGTTTATATAATGCCATAAAAATGTTATATTCATTACAATAATACAATATTTTAATTGTATTTCAAAATTATATAAAATAACAGAATTTGTTAACTTTTATTGTTTTTATTACCAGCAAAACCGAACAACTGTGAAGTGGAGGAAAATATGTTAGCATGCTTAGACCTACTTTGAAACAGAGCATCTTTAAATCCATTAAGGTTGCTTTGACTCCTGCCTGTCTCAGTGCAAACTGATTAAATTAAAGACTACTCATGCATGTCTTTACAACCATGCTAACCACCACTATTAATGTTAAACAAAAATAAGATTATAAGGCACCAGGCCATGCAAGCCATGATGCAAATTTTAGTTGACTGAATATTTAAACTGCCTTCTTTGAAATGTGATGTATAACCTAAAGATAAATAATTACTAACATAGAATCATAAATACAAAATTTATATGTAAAAAATCATTTTATTTTAATTATTTCATATCCATCAAGTTTAAAAAAAAGTTTTTTTAAAGCCAAATCCAAAGGGAGCCACTGAAGCTGCATGCGGCTCTGGAGATGCCTGGTCTGTTAAAAGCCAAACAGCAGCACACTGCTTATAGGCTGAACAGACTCTTTGTTGTTCAATAATCACTTTACACCGGGAACTGACACACAAATTAATTAATGTAATAACAATTAATTTATGCTAAAAATGTGTTAAATGTGTGGAGACATGTCTGATGTAAAAACTATGATTGTATGAAAGTCTCACAGCTTTCAACAACTTACTTTAATTCATATTAAAATTATAAGAAGTCTCCTGTCTGTTATAACTGAAGAATAGTTGAAGAAGGAAGCATGTTGTGCAGAATTCAGGGAGGAATTGAGATGAGCTCTGGGTGGCAGTGAGAAGTTACCTGATGACTTGGAAAGTATAGCTGAAGTGGTGAGAGAAACTGCCAAGAAGGTATTTGGTGAGCACTTTGAGAAGCTGATAATTGAGGAAAATGAGAGAAAGAGGAGGACAGATGGAAGAAAAAATAGTAAATCAGTAAGTGCAGAGTATTAATAAGTAGGAATTGAGGGCAGCTATGAAGAGGGTGAAGAGTGGAAAGGCAGGTGATCCAGATGACATACCTGTGATGGTATGGAGATGTCTTGGGAAGACTTGGAATGGACTTTTAAACCAGATTGCTTAACATGATTTTGGATACCAAAAGGATGTCTGAGGAATGGAGACCGCACTGGTACTGATCTTCAAGAATAAGAGTGATGTGCGGAGTTGTAGCAACTACAGAGGGATCAAGCTGACAAGCCACACCATGGGTTGAAGCTAGGTTAAGGAGAGAGGTGATTATCAGCAAGCAGCAGAGAAAGAAAAAGTACTACAGATGCCATGTTTGCTTTGAGAGTGTTGATGGAAAATTATGGAGAAGGTCAGAAGGCGTTGCACTGTGTCTTTGTGGATCTTGAGAAAGCATATGATAGGGTGCCAATGGTGGAGCTGTAGAATTGTATGAGGAAGTCAGGAGTGGCAAAGTAGTATGTGAGGGTGGTGCACGAAATGTATGAGGACAGTGAGACAGCGTGAGGTTATCAGTACGAGTGACAGATGGGTTCAAGGTGGGGGTGGGATTACCTCAGGGATCAGCTCTGAGCCCTTTCTTATTTGCAGTGGTGATGGACAGGTTGACAGATGAGGTCAGGCAGGAGTCTCTGTGGACTATGATGCTCGTAGACGATATTGTGAGAGTAGGGAGCAGGTGAAAGAGAGCTTGGAGAGGTGGAGGTATGCACTGGAGAGAAGAGGAATAAAAGTCAGTAAGTCAGGGACAGTGGATATATTGGACAAAAGATGTTGAAGATGGAGCTGCCAGGCAGGAGGAGAAGAGAAAGACAACAGAGAAGGTTCACCGATTTAGTGAAGGACATGCTGAGGATTGGAGTGACAGAAGAGGATAGAAAGGATAGCAGGAGATGGAGGCAGATGATCCACTGTTGTGACCCCTAACAGGAGCAGCCAAAAGAACAAGAAGATTATCACTGTATGTAAAATGCACTTGTAAGAGCAATTTGGTTTTTAAGTTGTACCACAATACCATGACACTGACTTAACAAAGGCAGACCTAATGTTCAGTGTATGACCTGTTACATGGATCTAACCAAAGTACTCCTTTGGTAGTTATTTTCCAAGCAACATGGAGGAAAGATTCCTGAAATCAAAATTCAGTTTGAGTTTCAGCTTTTGCTTTATCTGTTTCGGTGGATGTGAGAGAGAAGATTATGCATCATGGTGTGTGCTAGTGATTTAAAAATCAGCCCATTTTTAAAAGAGAGAAGAAGGAGCAATCAAAGAGTGAGGGGATAGACTGGAACTGATGAATATTGCAGATTCTCCTGGTAAAACCCTGTTTACTGCATGCTGTGCGTGATAATATACATAACCAGTCAAAAATTTGGACACACCTTCTCATTTAATGGTTTTTCTTTATTTTCATGACATTTACATTGTAGATTCTCACTGAAGCCATCAAAACTATGAATGAACACATACGGAATTATGTAGTGAAGAAAAAAGTGTGAAATAACTAAAAACATGTTTTATATTTTAGATTCTTCAAAACAGCCACCCTTTGCTTTGATTACTGCTTTGCACACTCTTGGTATTCTCTCAATGAGCTTCATGCGGTAGTCACCTGAAATGGTTTTCCAGGAGTCTTGAAGGAGTTCCCAGAGATGCTGAGCACTTGTTGGCACTTTTGTCTTCACTCTGCGGTCCATCTCATCACAAACCATCTAGACTGAGTTTAGGTCAGGTGACTGTGGAGGCCAGGTCATCTGGCGCAGAACTCCATCACTCTCTTTCTTGGTCAAATAGCCCTTACACAGCCTGGA
>VUQH01039100.1:0-10694 GCA_015106775.1 Etroplus canarensis
TTCCTTCTCTCCATCATATCAGCAGCTCTCTCCCTTTACTAGTCATAGTCCCTACATTTAAAGTCCCTACTCTCATCTCCACCCTCCTACCTTTCCTTCTCTCTCTCTGCCTCCTAACACACTTTCCCCCTCTCCCCCTCCTTGGTCTTCGGCCAACAGTAGCATAGTTTCCACCGGCACCCTGTTGGCTAACGGCACCGGAGGCGGTCGTTGTTAACCCGGGCCGCGACCGATCCGGTATGGAAGTCGTGTTATGAATCCGCATATTTGATTTGGCACAGTTTTTACGCCGGATGCCCTTCCTGACGCAACCCTCACCATTTACCCGGGCTTGGGACCGGCACTAGGACTACACTGGCTTGTGGGCCCCTGTGGCTGGTTTGGCTCTGTCAAATTAACCATGTCAAATTAACCATGTCAAATTAACCATTGTCATATAAATGCTTATAAGGCCTCAGGGTGAACAGAACTTTAAATTCCATTGTGGTATGGAAGAGCACTTTTTTAACACAAACATTCACACTGCAATGATGAGTGTGTATGTGTGGTGTGTTAGAGAGAGGGAGATGCTCCTTTTATTCAGATGCTGTACTTTCCCTTGGTGCGTCCATGGTAATGCACCTTTGGCTGCTCCCCTGTATTTTCCTCAAACGGTCGCCACAGTGAATTAATCCACATCTGTAATTTGACAGAGGTTTTACACCGGGTGCCCTTCCTATTGCAATCCTCTATAGTAAGAGGGGCTTGTGCCCCACTGAAAATAATTTCTCATGTTGGCATGCTAGCATGCTCATAGTAATGATGCTGACATGAGGATGTTAAACCGCCATTTGTTTCCTTAAGAGTTAACATGAATGGAACATGTCTGGCCTCAGGCATTTTCACTGGCCAAATCTGAAGTGTATGTTAGATATGGAGCCTGCAGTGAAATGAACATGCTGCCATTTTGAGATCAGTCGGTCTGTGTGCCATCTCATGTGGCGAGAGGGAGAGGGTTAGTGTTTGTGCTCCCCAGCTGGACTTCAGCTGTAAGCTGGGAGCCTCCTCACATGTGCAGCGAGCTCTGCAGGGAACAGCATACACTTCTTGTGTAGGCGTCTGGTTGGAGCACAGAGAACAGGCCTTAGGCCTTTCTGTGCTGTATTGTCACTGTTGGAGGTTACCTCAGACAGGAGGGGGAGAGGAAGACTCGGCTGCTGAGCCAGCAGGTAGAAGAAGAGGAGATTAGGTATACCTCAGGTTAAAAGACTGCTGGCCAATCAGAACTCTATTTTAAGATTTAAGGGGGGGCCGGATGAAATGAGGAGGCTTATTCAGTATGAAGTTTAAACTGCTCCCTTTCTTGATTTCAGAGTTTTAGGTGGTGGTCCTTTTTAGAAGAAGCAAATTCAAAATCAGCTTCTTATTCTGCTACATGAAGAAGAAGAACCAGAAGATTCTGCTACATGTTTGTGTCTCTCATCCAAGGAATACAGACAGAAATCTACTTTTTTCTTTGACAAAAATCCATCAGTGTATTATTTCTTCTTAATCCCTAAATGCTTTTGAGAGTTGCTTCTAGTAGTCTGTTAATCTGATCCAGTGAAGCTGCGCTGTTTTACTAACAAGTCCTGTAAATATGGATTTTGCAAAAGAGAGGAAAATATCAAGGTAGAAGTCATTAGTGCTGATGATTGAAAGAAACCACTACTGACATCACCATATCATTTTAAAATTAAACTCAGTCATAATCAGTAGTTTTAAAAAGCTTTTTGAATGCCTTAATTATTAAAAGTAAAGACTGAGCAGATCTGGAATTATGTATGGTATAAATCTTTTATTGCTGACTACAAGTTTGAAATGAAAAAAAAAACACTGCAGTAATCTTTACAAGATCAAATCTCTTTTTGAGGATTCCAGTTAGTGTAATGTGATTTTTTATTCTTCAGTTTTGGAGTGAATATTTTTGTTGTTACCAAATATGTTATATAATTTTATATTTTGTCACATTTCTGCTATATTAATTTAATGAAGTTGCAATACATATAGAGTCGCGTGCGTGCCCTTGGAGCACTGCCAGTAAGTAACAATGCTTAATGAGCAGTAGAGGACAGTCTGTAACAGTTGATGTAGAGGGAAGTGTAAAAGTTTTTGTTATGTGGCTAATACATAGAGATTGAAACTAATTTTTAAAGGGAAAAATACATAAAAACACTGAATGAATGAATAGAACTATAAATAAACTTTAAAAAAGTGTAAAGAAACAGCTAAATATTCTGGCTTAATGATATTAGTGCAAAGCGACGACTCAAAAGATAAAGATCAAACTCTAGGATGTGCTGGATGCCGCTGTCAATTTGGGCTTACAACCTAGTGTGTAAGCCTAAACTGACACGCTACCGGCACTAACTGGATCCCAAAATGGATCCTAAAATAAACAAATGCACAATATCAAAGTTACAACAACAACAACAAAGAAGTGACATTAAAACCATGGCAACTTTAAAAACTGATCTACGAAATTAATTTTATTATAATTTAATTTAACAGTTACAAATTTGATAACTACACCAATTCTTCTTTTGTCAGAGGAAAGTCTAGCATCTTTGAACATCTTTGCTTAGACTGCTGCCCCTGTGAGTCAGACCTGGATAAGCAGCATAATAAGGGTGGATGGATGGACGGATGGATGGATGGATGGAGAAGACTTAGGACATCTCAAGATCTAATTTCCTTGTTAATTTTGGACTGTTTAATGAGTCACAGCAACCCTTATAGAAATATGAGAAAAAATAGCAGCCTTATTGAAACTTCAACCATTGCCCCTGAAGGATCGCCACCTTGTTGTGGCCAGTGGGCTTGCATGTCTCAGTGACCCCTGGGGCCATGCTGGCGGGAGATTCGTCTACTTGTAAGGCCACCCAAGCTGGACAGGTAGAGGGTAGAGGCCTGACAAAGCGCGATCCACCGGTGATGGAGGTTTGGGGGTTGGACTCAGGGCTAGAGTGTTCCAGAAAAACACTCCTGTTACAGAAACGGCAACAGAGGTAATCAACGCTACTGGGTGTGATGAAATTCCAGAGTCATCGTAAGATACTCGCATGAATGACAGTGGAGAATGCCGAAAGGAAGACACTGACAGGAAGATGGAAGTCTTGAGCACCAAAACATTCTTGGAATCAGCAAGAGCAGATGGACAGGATCAGGCAGGTACAAAACCAACACAGGAGAGACAGTGATATACAGTGGGAAAGATGATGACCAACACCATGAGGGAGCAGCCATCATCCTAAAGAAAGAAATGGAGAATGCCTAATGGAATGGAAGCCTATCAACACCAGGCTGATGAAGACCAGAATGAAGGGAAAGCACATCAACACCATGATCATCCATGCTATGTGCCGACTAATGACAGTGATTAAAAAAGCCAAGATGCATTCTATGATCAGTTACAAGCTGAACTAGAGAAAACATCACGTCACATGATGAAGAGTGTGATGGGCGGCTTGACCACTAAAGTTGGAAATTACAACACAAGCCATGAAATAGCCATGGGAAAAGAAGGATGTGGCAGCATGAATGACAACAGAGAGAGGCTGATCGAAATCTGCACAACGTATGATTTTGTCATTGGAGGGACACTCTTTCCACATCGTGAAATCCACAAGCTCACCTGATATTCCCCTAGCGGAAGAGACAGGAACCAGACAGACCACCTGATGATCAGCGAGACATGCAGAAGATCATTGCTGGATGTCTGAGTCAGGAGAGGAGCTGATGTTGGCAGTGACCACCACCTTGTAACTGCAACTCTGCAACTGAATCTGAAAAGAAATGGACTAGGAAAGGCAAGACAACAGCGAGAAATCACAAGACCCCAAAGAAAAGAGCGCCTTCATCCTCCAGTTGAAGACAAAGTTTCAAGCACTGGAAGATGCTGAGAACCATACATCCCCAGACACAACTGGTTACATACAGACCAGCGAAGCTTGCTTGGGACCAAGACAGAAGAAGAGGAAGGAATGGATCACAACAAAACCTGGCAAGCCACTGAGAGCAGGAGAGGCATGAAGAAGAAAGTTATGGAGACCAAGTCAGAGAGGCTGAAATAGAGATACAAGTGGCAGTACAGAGAAGCGGACCAAACAGTCAAGAGGATGACAAGAGCAGACAAGCGGACCTGCATGGAAAATCTGGCACGTCAGACAGAAGAGACAGCCTGCAGGGGAGACCTAAGACAGGTGTACAAGATCACCGAGCTTGTCAGCGGCAAGTACCGGGGAGTTACGGACATGCCAGTTGCAGACAAGCAAGGACGACTTCTGACCTCAGAGGCAGAGCAAGAAGCTAGATGGACGGAACATTTCAATGAAGTTTTAAACAGACCACCACCAACAACTGAGGCAAATATACAAGAACCTGAGGACGACTTTGATGCCAGCACTGTACCACCAGAAAAAGAAGAAATAATGGCAGCCATCAAATCCCACAAGAATGGAAAAGACCCCAGGACAGCCTCAACGCAGAGTTTTTCAAAGCAGTTCCAGAGTTTGCAGCACAAGTTCATCCTTTTTGCTGCTATATGGGAGGAGAAGCAGCTACCAGGAGACTGGACAGAAGGTGTCATTGTAAAGATCCCAAAGAAGGGAGCCCTGAGTAACTGCAACAACTGGACAGAAATCGCTCTTTTTTCAATTCCAAGCAAAATCTTGGCAAAGATTATCATCAAGCGTTTTTGCAGAGGCAGTAGAACAGTGACTTAGGAAAGAGCAAACAGGTTTTCAGAAAGAAAGAGGATGCACTGACCAGATCTTCACCCTGTGCAACATCATTGAGCAGTGCACAGAATGGCAGAGACAGCTGTACATCCATTTCGTGGAGTTCAAGAAGGCTTTCGATAGTACCCACTGAGACAGTGTATGGTGCATCCTCAGAGAATTTGGAATTCCACACCATCATCATTGAAAGGGGGTGAAAATGGATCAGGCACGTCATCAGAAGAGAGCCCGATAACATCACCCGCACAGCCCTTCACTAAACATCAGAGGGAAAACTCAACCGAGGGCGGCCCAAGAGCACCTGGAGCCAGACTGTGGAAGGGGAGCTCGAGACCTTCCATCACACCCGGGGAAGCCTTCATGCCAGCTGGCATAATGGGTATGAGTGACAGAGTGAGTCAACCATTGCAGACTTCCCTTGCCATTTTACCTCACTACAGTCATCCCTTGAAGCAGGTAGTGCTTAACAAATGATTGAGTATAAAGAGTAATTTAATAGAATTGAAAATTGTTGACCTGTCCTCACACCACAATGCAACAAAAGCCTTTTAAGAAACACTCTTTTCTATTGTTGTGTGACTCCATAGGTACTCTGAGCACCTTGGACAATTTCTTGTCCAGTTTTGTTGCCCCCTTGATCCACCCTGACCTTCACTGTACAAATACTTTGTTGGTCATTTTCAGTATAACGAGGTCTTTTGTTAAACACGCAACAATTTCAGTTGACTCTTCGGGTTTTCTTTTGACTATATTCTTTGGTGTGCAGTTGCACTTACAGCTGGCAGTTCTTTTCCCATGGGTTTGCACGTTATTCAAAGCTCCAGTGCTGCTGATGCTGTTCGGCTGTCCTCTCTTTTGCTTTTTCGTAATTTGTAATTTTCAATCTTGATCATCAAAAGTTGAAAAAGAGCTAGTGAATCAAACAGTCTTCATTTATGTCCACATAGTAACATTTACAAGTGTGATGGATAAAGAAAAGTGTTGGCTTTTTAAAATGCTTTTTCATGGTGTACTAACTGATTATTTATGACCATCCATTCACTGCATGGTCTGCACAAAATAACATTTATGAACTTTGACTTTCTAATGCAATGTGTTCCACCTATCATCTGTTAAACACTCACATGCCAGCTGTGGTTTCATCATGTTTGGAGTGTCTGAGAGTCTGGCCCTTCCTCTTCGGGGTTTCATGAGCTTTGTGTGAACTCTTAAAAACAGCTGATGGAATGGGTGCTGCTTGCCCTTCCTGTGAATTTTGAAAAAGCCTTGCCCGCCTGCTCTGACCTTTCCCAGTGACAAAGTGTTTTGGCCTCACAAGCAGCTGCTGACTGCATTATTTGGTTTTGTTTACCACACCATTTCCCATAACCTGAGCATGCATGAATGAAAATCCCAGACGTTTCAGCATTTTTATGACACTAGCAACCCCTCTGTCTGACACAAGCAATCATGTCCCATTCAAAGATCCATTGATGAGACATCTGGATGATTCTGAGGCTTAGTAAAACAGAAAATGATGGATGCTGGCTGCATGTGATGTTTCGGAATGCAGACTGTCTGCTTAGCAAGAAGGTGCTGCTAATGAAGTGGTCACAGAGTGGATATTGTGCGGAGAAAATCCAGCAGCCAACTGGAAGACAATCCCAGTGGTTAACTTGCAACACAACTCTGTATTTTGTTGAGTTGGATCTCTGGATCAGGCCCAATTCCACCATGACCTTATCTTATGAACTGGGATACTACACTTGTAAATAAGCATAATATAAAACAAAATATGTACACTCAAATAAAAAATCTAATAGCACAAAATAAATAAAGCTGGTATATTTTTAGTTGAAGACTTTACTGAACATTTCCTGATTAAGACAAACATGTTCATAATACAAGATAAACTTCTGGCTGAAGCTAAGAAAAAAGTATACATCATTATTCTGACTTCATGGAGTTTATACCTGTTACAGACCTTACTAGAATATCAACAAATACTCAGCATCATTAGAAAGACCCCTCGGGGTGGACTGCATCACATGGTTACATTTAATATGAAGGGGAATCTTGCTGCAGACACGAGGAGTTTGACTTCTTATTTGTAC
Source organism: Etroplus canarensis (assembly GCA_015106775.1). Taxonomy (NCBI): domain Eukaryota; kingdom Metazoa; phylum Chordata; class Actinopteri; order Cichliformes; family Cichlidae; genus Etroplus; species Etroplus canarensis. Next base: position 6,851 of record VUQH01039100.1, read on the forward strand.
AACCCCAAATCCAAAAAGGTTAGGTCACTCCACAAAATATAAACAGAAACACAAACAGCTAGAATAGTTGGGATAGCTGCAGTGTGGAGTTCAGCATTTTCTTGCTGAACTAAGCAAGAAAAAGACTTCATATGCTGCTCTAAAACCTGTATATACCTTTCAGCATTGATGGTGCCTTTCCAGATGTGCAAGTTACCACTATAGGCAGTAATGCACCCCCACACCATTAGAGATACGGACTTTTGAACTGAACATGTGGAATGGTCTTGCTACTCTTTCGTCTGGAGGACAAATTTTGATTAGTCTGATCACAGAATAGTTTTTCACTTTGCCTCAGTTAATTTTAAATGAGCTTTGACATAGAGACGACAACAACATTTTTGGGTCATGTTCATATATAGCTTCATCTTTGCATGATAGAGCTTTAAACTGCATTTTTGGATAGCACAGTGAACTGTGTTTCGCAGACAATGATTTCTGATTCCTGAGCTCTTGCAGTGATTTCCATGACAGAAGCATGTCAGTTTGCAATGCAGTGCTGCCTGAGGGCCCAAAGATCACCAGCATTCAAGATCTGTTTTTTCTCCAAATTTTTGGGATTTTTTGATATTATGTTCTGTAGATAATTAAATATTCCAAGTCTTTGCAACTTTGCATTGAGGAACATTATTCTGAGATTGCTCCACAGTAGACACAGTTTCTTGCAGACTGCTGAACCTCTGCTCATCTTTACTTTGGAGCACCTTAGGTAAACTCTGCCTCTCTAAGGTGCTCTCTTTTTACCCAATCACATTGCTGGCCTATTGCCACTTAACTTAATTATTTGCGACCTGTTCTTCAAGCTGTTTCCTTTTAGTACTACTTACTTTTCCAGCTGTTTGTTGCCTTGTTCAAACTTTTTTGGGATGTGTTGCTGCCAACAGATTCAAGATAAGCTAGAATGTTTCATAAAACACTAATATGTCTAATTGTCAGCATTTGATGTTTTCTGTATTCTTTTGTGATTAAAATAGCGACTTGTTAGCTGACCAGCAAGGCAGGATATCACTGAGAATATTCAAGTTAATCCAGCAAGTTTCAAGTTGGTTAGAAAATGAAAAAAAAAAAAAAAAATCAGTTTTATCTTTGCAAAAGACGGCTTTCACAAGACATTCAGGAGAAGAAAAGAATTGGATTAAGGAGCTTGGGCCAGATACACATAATTTACTGAATCAGCAGCATGCAAGAGAGTGTAAGTAATACACACCACTGTTTTCTTTGGCTCTTGTTATGAGAAGCAGTGCGAGCTGACTGGATGCAACATGCTTGTTGTTTCCAAAGCCTGGCACTGACAGAATTGTGGAGCTCCACAAGTCTGGTTCATCCTTGGGTACAATTTCCAGATGCTTGAAGGTGCCATGTTCATCTGTTCAAACAATTATCCGCAAGTATAAACAACATGGGAATGTCCAACTATCATACTGATCAGGAAGGAGACGGGTTCTGTGTCCCAGAGATGAACATATTTTGGTTTGAAACGTGCGAATCAACTCCAGAACCAAAGCTAAAGACCTCGTGAAGATGGTGGCTGAAGCTGGTAAGAGTGTGTCATTATCCACAGTCAAACAAGTTCTTTACTGACATGGGCTAAAAGGCCACTCAGCCAGGAAGAAGCCTTTACTCCAAAAGCAACATAAAAAGTCCAGATTACAGTTTGCAAATCCACACAGGGACAAAGACCCTAATTTTTGGAAACATGTCCTATGGTCCGATGAAACTAAAGTGAAACTGTTTGGCCATAATGACCATCGTTACATTTGGAGGAAGAAGGGGGAAGCTTGTAAACCAGAGAACACCATCCCAACTGTGAAGTGTGGGGGTGGCAGTATGATGTTGTAGGGCTGTTTTGCTACAGGAGGAACTGGTGCACTTCATAAAACATGGCATCATGAAGAAAGAACTACTGACAGAAATTTTGAAGCAACATCTCAAGCCATCAGCCAGGAAGTTAAAGTTTGGGTGCAAATGGGTCTTGCAAATGGAAAATTATCCTAACCATACAGCTAAAATAGTCATAAATTGGCTTAAGGACAACAAAGTCAATGTTTTGGAGTAGCCGTCAAAAAGTCCTGATATCAATCCCATAGAAAATTTGTGGGCAGAATTGAAAAGGCATGTGCGACCAAGGTGGCCTACAACCCTGACTCAGCTACACCAGTTCTGTCAGGAGGAATATACAAGAATTCCAGCAAACTGTTGTGAGAAGCTTGTTAAAGGATACCCAAAACACTTGACCCAAGTCATAGAGTTTAAAGGCAAATACTACCAAATACTAAGGAAATGTATGTAAACTTCTGACTTGAAACAAATGAATACAAATCTCTCTAAAACATTGTCTCTCATCATTGCAGCATTTAACATATAGAAATAATGTTGGCAATCCTAACTGACCTGAACCAGGAGAAGTTTAGTCTGATTTAATTTCAGACAGTGAGAAAAAAAATGTTTGTCTTTTTACACAGTGCATGTAAACTTCTGATTTCAGCTGTAGATAGATAGATTTGGAAATTGAGAACATGACACACAGAGTGTGTCAGCAAGGTGCTCTGACTAACAAAAGTCTCTGGCTGTCTTTATAGGACTTTAGGGTGGTTTATTACCTGGAGTGACAAACAGAACATATGCAATACTACCTTTGTGGAGGAAGAGAAGTCATAAACTAATAACACCCCAGCCCTGTAATGGTTTTACAACATCCCTTTTATGATCCTTCTGCAGGGGTGTCATAAACCAAACCCTGTCTAAGCATCCTACACTAAAGCCCCATCTTCAGTGACCTCCCCCCTGCACCAGGCCCTAACAGACACAGAAAAAGGGCCATACAAAGTATCTGTACATTCCCACAGTGCATGCACAGAATAAAGAATCATACAAATGGATATATAAAAGATTATACAATTCTTATAAGAAAGAGTATGACTACAAAATTTTCCATTACATTTCCCCATTGGGATCATAAAAAAAACTTGTTTTTTATAATAACCTCATCATCGTTCAAGAAAATTTTCCACATGCAGTATTGATGCAGGGCAACTTTTGCAAAACCTGGATGCATTGTGCTATATTAAAAGGAAAAAAATGAGGGCCATGAGTATAAACAATTCACTTCCTATAACTTGACATGTGATGTAGACATGGCAGCCCCAGAGACTGTCCACTTAGTGGTCTTAGAGAAATTCTACCACCAATCAATTTTACCTCATTTATTTAACTGTTCCTGCTTCATATTTATCCAGGCAAATAAAGACACAACTATGATCTAATGAGCTGTCTCACTGTAACACATTTCTTAATATGGTTTCATTTGAGAATTTGAAAACTTTGATCATAAAATAAAAACCCAAATATTATCAGACCCACATGTAATATAATTACAGAATCACTGTACTGCAATCCAACAGCATTTTTAATCTGAAGCTCTATACCAAACCTGCATGAATCCCTACATTTTTGTCTGTTTTTGGCTTCCCTGATATTGCTTTCTCTCTAAAAGGGTTGAATGATTATTTCAGTAGCTAAAAACACAACAGTGAATGCATTTACAAAGAACACTTTCACATTTGTCTCTTTGCCATCTTTCTTCTGGTAGGAACCGTAGGAAATCGCCACTGTCTGCATTTTGTCCATTAGGGAAAAAATTATTCGTAGTTTACCCTCGGATGTGCCATTATATATGGCGGCTTCAACTGCTAATGCTGGGTTGGGCAGCTTCTCTCTGGTTGATCTCCCTGAACTAACGTCACTAATTACTTCCTCCAAACCATCAACATGCTTATTAGATCCCATCCCTACAGGACTTTTCAAA
>VUQH01039102.1:0-14271 GCA_015106775.1 Etroplus canarensis
CTCTAAGGTGCTTGTTTTATACCCGATCACATTTCGGCCTTTTGCCAACTGACCTAATTAGTTTCAACATGTTCCTGAAGCTGTTTCTTTTGTAGCACCACTTACTTTTCCAGCCTTACACTACCAGTCAAAAGTTTGGACACACTTGGTTATACTCCACTATGGCCAAGCGCGTCCAAACTTTTGACTGGTAGTGTATATGTAAATAGCATATGTGGGCATAACATGGGATGGACATGATTTGAGCTGTTTTATTCTGAGTAAGTAAATACACACTTTATTTGAGGTAATACACAGGAATGGTGTCCCTTTTAGTGGAGGATACATGTAAGTTTAAAGAACGTTTTACCCAGTTCTAGTGTATATTTTCCATCTTCTTTCTTGTTATTATTTTATTGCTTGCATCAGCTCATATTTTATTATCTAACGCCATTAGGAAAGGATTTGACACGTGGCTGTGGTAACAGGCAGGTATCCTGTCCTGAAGGCCTCATTTTATAAGACCAGATGTGACCTACTTCTTTATTGGGAGCAGCGTGGCACTTAGCCCGGCACTATCCCCAAGTACACCCATGAACACCTGTTGACAAGGCCCTGCACAGAGAATAAGCCTGCGGGTACTTTTATCATCCGATCCGTGAACAAACCAGATGAGCAGCTAAGAAATAAACTGCCTGGCCTACCAGGAAAACTTGATATGATACTAGCTCTGCATTTACTAGTTATTGTAAAAGGTGAACTTTGGCATTAATATTTGAATCATGTTAAGGAATGTTTCATCCTCACCCTGCCTGTGTCTGTTTCCACTCAGAATAGCAATAAAACGTATCAGTTTCCCCTTTGCAGTGAAGGCATTCCAAACATATTCTTGCAAGACTACTGTGCGCAAGCAGAAGCTGACAGACTTTACCTTTCTTCGCCCCGTCCATCCCTGCAGTTTAACACCACGAAATCACGGAAGAAAACGCACCATCAACTCCTCAGGAAACCCGTGATGCGTAATGGAGCGCAGGCTTGAATTTGGCCCCCAAAGAGAGAACTTTCTAGCAGTAAAAAACGGGACCATCTGCAGCCTGTCATCTCATATCCACATGCAGAAAGCCTGTGCAGCTGAGAGGCTGCAGGCCATTCTGCTCACCGCCTGCTTGTAGCCCAGAAATCCAATTAAAGCGGCTTTCTGGTAATTTCGTGCTGTGTGTAAATGCAGACTGCAATTAAGTTCATCTATGCAGACACATAACGGCGTGGAATATTAAAAGAAACCCGCGCCCATATCCGCGGTGGTCAGCCGTCAGGATTAAAGTAGTTGAGCCGTTTAAAAAGGATGATAGGGAAATCTTTCAAGGGGAAGGTGGAGGTGGAGAAACCCTGCGGCTCTGCGGGAGTTTGCAGCAATGTTTTGCTTTTAGGAAAGAATAATATAAAGAAACAGTGTGCCAAGAGGAAGAAGATATCTGCACGTTAGAAGCCAATATTTCAGGACCTTGGACAGAGAAGCCAATCAGTGCAGTACATGAAGACGGCGGCGGGGGGCGCGCGTCCACAGTAAATAAAACATTGCAAGAACAAGTAAACGCCAATGAAATTCTTAAAGATCATTTTATATCTTTATTGTTTTTTTAAGAATCTTGTTCACAATAAATACATTATCTTTACATAATCTGACAGAAAGCAGCTAGAAGCTGTGACAGGTGCTAATTTCAGGAAATGATCAAGTTTTACTTTTTTAAAGTGCTTTGTTGCTTTCTGCAGCAATTAAAGTAACAATTTCCATAAAATCCTTCATATTTTTAAGTAGTGCCGCGAGATGTCATTCCGTTGGTCTTTTCCAATGAGATATTAAATATGCAGCAAAGATTCAAAAGAATAAAACTGTGAGGCGATGCAGTCATTTATCCAGAGAAAGAGCAAAGAATGGGTTTTGCTGAGTCATCTTAAATAGAGGTGTAATTCAGCAGTCCTTGATTCTAACACCTCACATGTAAACATACATGATTCACAGAAAGCCTTTCTCTATGCCAGAATCTTTCCCTATTTTACCCTTTTGCCTTGCAGCCATTAAATCCTTAGCTTCATTAATAAATAAATTTGTCGAAGTAGAAAAGCTTTAGAAGCAAACAGCAGGAGATAGAATTTTTTGGGTGAAAATTTATTTGGTTTCTTGAGTAGAGCTAAACTCTGATTCCTTTAATAAATAGATGCTGCCTTCAATAATCAAGTTAACAAATGTTTTTCAGAGCTACGTAATGAACCCTAATAGCTTACAGTTGCGACAAAATAACCATAAATAATGAAAACACTGTGTGAAATTCATGTGGTATAAACACGAGGACATAAACAAACATTCACTCATAAATAACTAAGACAGTAATTTGTCCCTGAGGTATTAGCATATACTTGACAGCCCTGGATCTCCACCTTTTCATCCTGGTAGATGCTGCTAGTGTCCTGGTATTCATATTAGGCTGTGGGTTGTCCACAGCTGGCCACAGTCCTTATTCATTCTCTACTGAAACTGCCCCTTTGGTCCCTGCTGTTGATGAGCTCCATCTTTTGGAGGTAACTGACTAGGATCGTCTGCAAAGGGAATTGCTGGAGAAATCAAGAAAGAAGACACAACAATGTTAACTTCTCATGCTTCTGTGGCGGCTTCCTGTTCATATACACTCACCGGCCACTCTATTAAGTATACCTCACAAGGCTGGAGTCCCTTTTGCCTTCAAAATGACCCTAATTGTTCATAGCATAGTTTCAACAAGCTGCTGGAAACATTCCTCAGAGATTTTGGTCTACATAGACATGATAGCAACACAGAGTTGCTGCAAATTTGTCAGCTGCACATCAACAGTTGAATACAGTGAACTCAATGTCATGTTCAAGAAACCAGTTTGAGATTATTTGAGCTTTGTGACATGGCGTTTTATCCTGCTAGAAGCAGCCACCGGAAGATGGGTACACTGTGGTCATAAAAGGATGGACATGGTCAGCAACATTACTCAGGTAGGCTGTGGCTTTTAAATAATGCTCAGTTGGTATTAAGAGGCCCAAAGTGTGCCAAGATAATACCCCAACACCATTACACCACCACTTACTGATACAAGGCAGGCTAGATCCATGCTTTCCTGTTGTTTACACCAAATTCTGACCCTATCATTTTTATATTACAGCATAAATTGAGACTTATCAGACTAGGGAACGTTTTTCCAATCTTCTGTTGCCCAATTTTGGTGAGGCTGTGTGAACTGTAGCCTCAGATTCCTGTTCTTAGCTGATAGGAGTGGCACCCAGTGTGGGTTGCTGCTAATGTAGTCCATTATCTTAAAGGTTCAACCTGTTGAGCGTTCAGAGATGCTTACCTGCATACATTCGTTGTGACAAGTGGTTATTTGAGTTACTGTTTCTTTCTTATGAAGTCAAAGCAGTCTGGCCATTCTCCTTTAATCTCTAGCATCAACAAGGCATTTTCTCCTAGAGAACTACCGCTCATTGAATAGTTTCTCTTTTTTTAACCATTCTCTGTAAATCCTAGAGATGGTTGTGTGGGAATGTCCCAGTAGATCAGCAGTCTCCAACCATGTACTGTTCAGTCACTTCAATAACCTATCTTTCCCATTCTGATGTTCAAATTGAACTTCTGCAGGTCATCTTGATCATGTCCACATTCCTAAATGCACTGAGTCGTTGCCATGTGACTGACTAATCATTTATTTGCGCTAACAAGCAGCTGAACAGGTATGCCTAATAAAGTGGCCATTTGTGTGGATGGTGGTACTCTAGTCAAGATATAATCTATGTTTCTCTTAGATACATTTAGAATATTTTCTATTGTCTACGTCTGCTGTGCAGTCAGTGTGAACCTCAGTCCATCTCATCCATATCAAAATAAGATGCATCTCAGCAGGTAATAACCAAGCTTAGGTAATCATAGCTTAGTCAGACATTTAAACAAAACACCTGCTTTGGTTACATAATCAGCCAAAATGTCTTCTACTAAGACAATTTAAACGGCTCTGCCGTTGCAAAATTTCCACAGAAAATGCTTAAAATTGGTGCATGCGAAGGTGTAAAGATAGATCATCTACGCATAATTATCTTACCACAACACTGTGTAGTTTTACACAATTTAGAAATCTAACCATAGCTCTGCTAGAGGAAACCTGATGTTCTTACATTTTTAGCTGTATTTCATAGAAATGCTAAAAAAACACATTTAATAACTTCCCACCGTGCAGAATTTTATTGTAGGAGTAGTTTATATCAACAATGCGGTGAGAAAATGTTTGCTTGGGACATATTGATTGCACCGGAGAAACTAATTAGATTGCACAAGGACCTCGAGAGACTGAATGATTTTCCTCAGGTTCATTTAAACCTTTTGGCAGAGAAATGCTATAAATGCACTTAGGATTTCAAATTTGTACAAACTGTAAGAAGAAAATTTATGATACGGTCCTTGCATAAACTGAACTGACTTAACAGTTTTCATGTATATGAGGTGGAATTAGAAAGTTTTGCCACATATGACAAAAACATAAATGGTTTAAATTGGGCTGTTATCTCCTTCAAGTTCATCTCCTTGAGTAGCAATACACTGCTCCCAGCATTCTTGCTCCCAAATATAGCATGAAGCCCCAATGTAAATCACTTCTATTTTTTTTAACACGACTGGCTCGTCTCAAAATAGCTACCCTTCCACTTTCATTTCATTCAAAGGCAGAAGGAAAACATCACAGGGACCCAGATCTGGTGAGTATAATGAATTATGAGTAACAATTGTGCTGGTTTGGCTTAAAAACCCTGATGTGCTGCAAGAATGCAGACAATGCCACGTGCATTGGGTCTTTTGCTCGACATGTTCCTTCTTAGACCCAGAAGGATGTAATGTACAGCTCCACATTGATACTTTGACTCTGTTGAATGAATTCATGGTGCACAACCTGTTGAAGAAAACAATCAGTACATGCTTCTCACCTAACAAACCTCCTTTGGGCTTACATAGCAGACTCCGTTAAAAAGTGCTGTTTGGTCTCTTTCTCTTATCCTGCGTTATTATCTAAGGTATAATTGTTGGGTCAGTTCACCAGAAATTACAACTTTGAGGTCAATGGTGTACAAATGTGCACGTGCAGGGGTCAGAATAGGACTTGTAGGGACTGAAACAGAGGTAGCTCAAGCACTGTATATGTTTGAGCTACCTGTGTTTATTGCAGCACATTGAGACCACCTTGAAGAGGATCACAGCCAAATTTAAATCCAATACTCTTTTTGCTATTTCTAGGCACAAACTGTGAACTTTTTGCTCACATGCCTTGCATGTAATCATACGACATGTGGCGAAACTACTGGTTCTACCTACTCTAAATATCATTTCTGAAACGTAATTAATTTCACTTACGGTTCTGAAACTGCTGTGCTGTGTGTCTGGTTAGGAGAATACCAAAACCCTCAATGAGAGCGAGCAAAATTCCTCCCATCATGGCAGAGCCCACCATGGTTAATGGCCCACCTGAAGAAAAACATAATATTCAGTGAGTCACATTAATTAGTTTGATGTATTTACTGACACAGGTAAATGGTGTTCTGCTTATTGAGCTAGTGAGCTCCATCTTACTGCGTGCTGCTAGGATGGCCCCAGTCAGTGCACCACTGCTTATGGAGTTCCAAGGATCCTCTTTGCCTCTTAAGCGAACTAAACCACAGTCGATTGTAGAGAAGAGCCCTCCCCATACAGCAAAGCTGCCTGCAAATACACCCCATTGAGTTTCAGAAAATCAAACTAAATGTATGCTTAATGGTTTTAGACACAGATGATATAGTCATTAAAAACCATGTGAAATTATCAGGCTCCAGCTACTTTTATAAACCGAGCTTCACTTAAATAATTTAACACACACCAGGAATGGTGCATTGGAGTCTGGTATGCTTAACAAAAGAGGACCTTCTCACCTCCAATCTGCGGAGCTCTAATTCTCACTGAATTGGCACTCCCTTTCAGTCTGTGTCCAATACCCTGAAATATTAGAGCACAGTTGAATTCTGCTTTTGAAGCCTGATGAGTAAGAGAACAAACAACTGGGTTTTGAACTCACAGCAGGGGCATTTCGAAAGCCCTTGATGGCCTGGAACACCCCTCCTCCAATTGCACCCATTGTGAAAGCACCTCCGCAATCGTCGACTATCCTCCAGGGGCTGCATTAAAAGATAAATGCGTGTATTTGTGACAGGAAAACTAACAATGGCGAGACCTTGTGCACACACAAAAGATGCCGATGTTATCTGTTTGTACGCTGATGAATGCAAAGACAATATGCACACTGTTTTGGTAAAGAAATGTATACCCTGGTATACTGGTTGATAGAAAAAGGGTAAGAAAATATAAAGACATTATCTGCACATGAGTAAACCACAAACTCGACTCTGGGTTACCGCTATCATAAATTTGTTAAGATAGTCATTTTTGCGTTTTTCTGATGTAACCATTAGGAGGACATGCAGAGGGTTGGTGTGAGGAAAGAGGATGCACGGGATAGGGTAAGATGGAGGCAGATGATCTGCTGTGGCGACTGCTAACAGGAGCAGCCAAAACAAAAAAAACAGAACCATTAATCTAAGACAAAAATGACTGACACCTAACGTAGCATGCACAGTTTTGGACTCTGGGAGGATGCTAGAAGCCCACTCAGGTGCAGGGAGAACATGCAAACTCTACACAGAAAGGCTCCAGGTGGGGTGTGGACAAGGGACCTTCTTGCCATGCAACAACAATATACTGGTGCTGGGCAAAATGTAAAAAAAAAAACGTGCAATGATTTGAAATTTTAAACGTGGTATTTAAATCTTGTATTTAAAAAAAGTATGGCACCAAATCAATATATATCATCTCCAACCTGAGAAATATCATTGCATTGCTTTGCTCGTCTTGAATTTTATGCCTGCTATGTAGCTAAAAATGGCAGAGAAACAGGGGACCAAAATTTATTACAAGCAGCAGTCTTTTAGTCTTCACGCAGCACATTCAGACATTGGAGGATTGCAGTTATTTGCAATTTATTTAAAAGCAGCATTTAATTAAAAAGAGACAATATGAAAATATAAAAACTGACAAAGACAACCCAAAGTGTCTCCTGTAGTGTAGTGGTTTACACATTTGCCTTAAAAGTGAAAGGTCCCTGGCTTGATTCCAGGTGGGGACACAAGGCCCTCCCACCATGGAGGGTTGTGTCAGAATCTCAGTCAGGAAGGGTATCCAACAATAAAACCCCTGCCAAATTACCCAGGAGGATTAATCCGCTGTGGCAACCCCCTGGGGGACAATACGATGGAGCAGCCAAAGGTATAAAGACAACCCAGGACTGTTCAACTGCAATGGAAGACAAGAATCGGACAGAAGTTCTCTCCCAAAGGTCCAGCAGCTGGTCTCCTCAGTTCCCAGATGTGTGCTTAGTGTTGTTAAAAGAAGAAGGGATGCTACACAGTGCCCTGCCAAAACTGTGTTGAGACGTGTTGCTGTCATCAAATTCAAGATGAGCTAGTATTTTTCATATATATTACCTTCAGCTGCTCCCTTGCATGCCACAGCTAATAGTAAAGTGTCTCACTTTCAAGATTTGATATATTTTCTATGTTTGTATATGTTGTGTATGTTTTTGTAAATAAAATTTTGGTTTGCGTCGTGCTTTTATTTAGATTTTACACAGCGTCTCAAATCCTTTTGGAACTGGGGTCGTAAACTGCATTATCATTTTTATTTCAAATTTGTATTAAATGTCATTATTTCCTCTTTTATATAGGGCGGCTGCGGCTCTGGAGGTAGAACGGATCATCTTACAACCTGAAGGTTGGTGGCTTGATTCCCAGCTGCTCTAGTCTCGAAGCCTCCCTGGGCAAAACACTGAGCCCCAAATTGCTCCAGATGCATCCACTGGAGTGTGAATGCTTGAGTGATAGTTAAACGCGTTTAAAAAGCACAGAATAAAGGGCCGAATTTGCATGAGCACTCTGAGCACTTAGTTAGAGTAGAAAAGCGCTACATGAGGACAAAATATGGATCTTTCTTTCCTGTGAATTGTGTCATTACCTCCGCCAAGGAGGTTATGTTTTCATCGGCGTTGGTTTGTTTGCCGGTTTGTTTGTGTGCAAGATAACTCAAAAAGTTACAAACGGATTTGGCCGAAAAAATTTTTTATAGATTCGGCCTCATAAAAGGAAGATGTGATTACATTTAGGGAAGAATCAGGTAATGGGATCATGCTGAAAAAAAAAATCCTGAAATCAATAACTATTGAAGTCAGTGATTACCTCCAAGGAGGTTGGACATCAAAGGCACTATGATAGACGTAAGTTACAAGAGTCCCCATAGTGGTTTTGCACATTCGCCTTACAAGCAAAAGGTCCTTGGTTCGATTCCAGGTGGGGACACAAGCCCCTCTCACCATGGAGGGCTGCGTCAGAAAGGGCTTCCGGCGTAAAACCTCTGCCACATTACCGATGCGGCTTTATCCAGTGTAAAATGCAAGGTAGCAGCCGAAGGGATTGTGTTGATAAAGTTGTGTTTTGTCTACCAAGCGTGCTTCATAAATGAAACTGCAATACATTTACAGCTCTAAACCAAAATGTGAGATAAAGTCACTCTGGTGTGTTCTTGTACTACACAGCTGTGACATTAGCTCGTAAAACCTTGTTGAAGGTTCCTCTAACAGCTGACTCTGTGTGTGCAGAGGGCAGCTTTGTCTTGTATATCATTAAGCCAGCCACACAACCTCTCTCTCACATTGGAACCTAAAATCACATTAAGGAGTCAAAACTCGGGCCGAGCTTCGCTGCTTTTAAAAGAAAGACATTCGTTTAAAAAACTGTTCTTACCACGGCTCTCGAGCATACTCCTCCATGTTTGTTGACGTCGTAGAGCTGACGTTACAGCGTCATCACTACGCGCGCGGTGTGTGCTGTTTTTTTGAAGCGGTCTCATTAGCGCGACTCGACGATCTAAAGGGCGATTTTCTTAAACGCGGGTAAAAATTAGACCATGGTTTGTTATGTAACGTTTAGGGACAGCGTCTAATATTTGTACTTGTGTGGCGCAAGTGCTGTATTCTAGACGCACGGGCGTTTTTGTAGCGTTAATCTTTCTGCTGGCGCCGAGCATGCTAGTTTCTTGTTAATGTGTTAATGGAAACATCTCGGGCTGATTTACAAAAGGAAAAATCCAGGAGCTAAAGTTGGTTAAATAAAAAAAAAAGCGAGTTAACAGAGGTTGGCGTGATGTGCAGAGCTGTCCCACAGAAGTACAAAGTTGATCAGCGGGTAGCAGTGTGGTTTCATGCTGAGAAAGAGCAGTGTTTACTTTGAGGGTTGATGGAGAAGTACAGAGGTCAGAAAGAGTTGCACTGTGTCTTTTTGGATATGATAAGGGCCCAAAAGAGGAACTGTAGTATTGTTTTTTTAGGAGTGGCAGAGATGTGTGTGAGAGTGGTGCAGAACATGTGGGGATGGGATTATATTAGGGATCAGCTCTGAGCTCCTTTTTTGCAATGGTGATGGACAGGTTGACAGATAGCCCAGGCAGGAGTCTTTGTGGGCTGTGATGTTTGCAGATGACATTGTGATCTGTAGCATAAGTAGGTGGAGAAGAACCTGGAGAGATGGAGGTATGCACTGGAGAGACGAGGAATGAGAATACATGTGCATAAATGAGAGGGAGGCAGGTGGAATGGTGGAGATGCAAGGAGTAGAGGTAGTGAAGGTGGATGAGTTTAAATACCTAGGATCTACCATCCAAAGCAACAGACAGTGCACAAGAGAGTTGAAGAAGAGAGTGCAGGCAGGGTGGAGTGAGTGGAGATGAGTGTCACGGGTGCTTTGTAATAGAAGGATAGCAGCGAGGGTGAGACCTGCTATGATGTATGGTTTGAAGTTCATGGCACTGACAAAAAGACAGGAGGCGGAGCTGGAGGTGACAGAATTGAAGATGCTGAGATTCTCACTGGGAGTGACCAGCATGGACAGGATTAAAAATGAGTACACCAGAGGGACAGCTCAGGTTGAGAAGCTTGGCGATAAAGTCAGAGAGGTAAAGCTGAGATGGTTTGGACATGTGCAGAGGAGGGATAGTGAATGTATTGAGTAAAGAATGTTGAAGATGGATTTGAAAGACAGGAAGAAAAGCTGAAGACCATATAGCAGGGTTTGTGGATGTAGTGAAAGAGGATGTTCAGAGGGTTGGTGTGAGGGAAGAGGATGCAAGGGATAGGGTGAGATGGGGTACCTGGGTTCAACCATCCAAAGCAACGGACAGTGCACAAGAGAGGTGAAGATGAAAGTGCAGGCAGGTTAGAGTGGGTGGAGACGAGTGTCTGGGTGGTCTGTGACAGAAGGATAGCAGCAAGAGTGAATGGGATGGTTTAGAAGACTGTGGTTAGACCTGCTATAATGTATGGAAGTGGAATAGTTGCGGATGGTGATATTCTCACTGGGAGTGACCCAAATGATATGATTGGAAATAAGTATATCTTAGGGACAACCTGAGGGACAGCTCAATCACAGAGAAGAATTGCCATTGCTTTAATTGTTGCTACACTTTGCTTTTCTATTGAAATATTTTTCAGTTATGCACATCTTCAGAGCAACAGTTAATGAATTTTCAGTATCTATTTTTCTTGAAGTTTCCCCATAGTAAAATTACATCTTCAAATTGCTTTTGTTTTGGTCCAGTAAGACCCAAAAATCCAAAGAGGACAGTTTCATTAGTGTAAAATACTGAAGTCATCAAAAAATAGGCACATTTGGAACAAGAACTAAACCTGTTAACAGTAAAAATTTGACAATGTATGAATTACTTAAATTAAAAACAAACCAAACCTGCCAGCTGTGCATGTATATTCTAACTCACGATCTTCCCAGTTGAATTTTTTTAAAAAGGAAAAATAATAATAATATAATAACTTCTCTCAAAGCTTAAAATACATTTTAACTGTGTTTTTTTTTAAGTGTAGGTCTTGGAGCTTAATTTAAAAATGTTTGTGATTCTTTGTGTGTATCCTGCACATAAATAGATCGTGAAATGTGGCTTTAGAACTGAAAACAAGGTTTATTAAAAGAGACCTACCATTTGTAAATGAGCCTCATCAATATCTGAAGAAACAGTGTGATAAATTCAGCTGTGCTTCACATTGACTCCTCTGTTTCAGGATGCCTTTACCCCCAGCACTGCTGGCCCGATTGGCCAAGAGAGGGATTGTTAAACCATCAGAGCAAGGTAAATGGCACAGATTTCACATCCTGTGCCCTGTGAATATTTCCCTGTGTTTTGTACTTTTTGCATGTAACAACCCCTTTTCCCCAATTCATCCAGAGGCAGATGAAGAAATTATTGCTGAAGATTACGATGATAACAATGTAGATTATGAAGCCACCAGACTAGAGAATCTACCACCAAACTGGTACAAAGTGTTTGATCCTGCATGGTACGTACACTTGGCATATAATAATTTTTATTAGACAATGAAATATTTGTTAGTTTATTTTGGACATGTAAACAAAAAGAGACATAATCAAAGGTATTTGTATACACACAGAAGAGCAACAAACAACAACAAAAGTCCCCAGTTGCGAGTCGAAAAAGCAGTATGAACAAGTATATAAATACTTAATAATTCCCACCCCTCACTCAGTCGTCTACCATTCACCAATATCACCTTAATTGCAATTTCAGTACATACACAAATATGCATACACACATACATACACAGATATATATACTTACACACACAGGTAACATAAATGAATTTATATGTGTTTTTTTTTCCATTCCTTCTTATCAGAAACTGATTCTGTAGTGTTCCAAATGCATGTTTCAAAAATTATGCTTGAACGTTGTTTCAGTCCCTCTGGTAAACTGTTCCACTGCTTAACTCCACAAATGGTAACACAAAAAGATTTGACATTTGTGGGTGCATAAAGTGTCTTATAGTTTAATTTACCGCTGAAGTTGCAACCCCCCTCTCTGTTAACAAACAAATGAAAAATGAAAAGAATTCAGGAAAGGACAGCGATTTAAACTGTGTTACTGTAAAAAGTAACAGGATAAAACATTTCATGATAAGCTTAGTTTTGAAATGTTTGTTCATTTTTCATTTTATTTAATTTAACATTTAATCACTTTATACAGACTGCATAACCTTTGCTGTTTCTGTTTTTATCCTTTATAACTGGACTACTGCTTGTATATTATAACTGCTATAATGGAGAGTAATCCTGTATTTTTAAGTTGTCAGATAAGTTCTAATTAATTTCCTGGTTATTCAGTTTCAGTGACAGATTTTTGTTTTGTCTTATTGTCCTTCCACAGTGGTCTTCCTTATTATTGGAATGTTGAGACAGATTTGGTAGCCTGGCTGTCCCCAAATGACCCATCTGCAGTGGTAACAAAAGCTGCCAAGAAAATTAGAGGTAAGGTTTTATTTATTAGGCCTCTATGATGTTTTAATGAAGCACTTATAATTGCAATTTCAATCTTGTCATGATAAATGTCTGCCATACTTCTTGCATATACAGACCTGTGAAAACTAAGTACACCCCATGATTCAGTAGCTTATAGAACCACCTTTAGCAACAACTTAAAGTAATGGTTTTCTGTATCACTTTAATCAGTCTCTCACATCATTGTGGAAGAATCTTGGCCCACTCTTCTTTACAATTTTGCTTCAGTTCATTAAGGTTTGTGGACATTCATTTATGCTTAAGGTCCCACCACAGTATTTCATTCAGGTTGAGGTCTTGCAAGTCTTGTACTTAGTTCAGATGCAATTTTGCAAACCTAAGCCATGTTCTTTCTAAGGAGAAGAGGCTTTCTCCTGGCAGACCTTCCAAACAAGCTGTACTTGTTCAGTATTTCTCTAATTGTACTGTTGTAAGCTCTAAAATTGAAAATGCTAACTGAGGCTTGTAGAGTGTCTAGCTCTCGTTTTTTGGGTTTTTTTTTTTTCCAATTTCTTTGAGTATTTCACAGTCTAACACTGGAGTGAATTTGGTTAATTTTGTGATCCTTGCCTTGACTCATAATTTTTAGCAGAGGGAGGAGATGAAAGGAGCGAGAGGCAGTTTGAAAAACCAGACAGAGAAAGAGAAAGAGAGCGACACAGAGACCGAGATCGGGAAAGGGAGCGAGATCGAGATCGGGAAAGGGACCGCGACAGAGACAGAGAGAGAGATGAAGGGAGGGACAGAGACAGAAGAAAGCAGAGGAGGGAAGACGTGGCACCATACAGCCGGAGCAAAAAAGGTAATGTTTACATCCGTCTTATCTGCACATTTTCACACAGAAGCTTTTTATATTTGTAAAAATGTTGTTTACTTTCATTTCAGGTAGGAAAGATGACGAGATGGACCCCATGGACCCAAGTGCTTATTCTGATGCCCCAAGGTACAGTACTGATGCTCACTTAGATCTATACTGTATAACTTAAAAGTGCTATAGAAATAGTTCTCTGATAATTTTGCCAGAAACTTAGTGTTACACTTGTAGAAAGTTGGTAGCCTTATGAGAGACTAAACCGAGGCATTAGAGGCTAAAATAGTCAGACTTTGCAATATCATGGCTTGAAAAACACACAGTCCTGCAGTTCTCACACATTTTATCTTAGAGATTCTTCATGTCTGGCCATCACTACATTACAGGCTTACTAACAGTGTCCCCCCTAAAGCCTAAGCACTGAACCCTCAGAGACACCTGTGAGTACAGATGCAGTGTTTGAATGTGTCAGTTCACGAGAATTCAAAATGATATGAAACCAAATGGGACAGCACTTTGTTGCATTGGCTGTGGCTCAGGAGGTAGAGCTGGTCTTCTTCAAAGAGGAAGGTTGGCGATATGATCCCTGGCTTCTCCAGTCCCCATGCCAAAGTGGCCTCGGGCAAGACACTGACCCCCAAGTTGCTCCAGATGCATCCACTGGAGTGTGAATACGATCATGATAGTTAAATGCGCTCAAAGGCATAGAATAAAGCACTGTATGAATGAGTGAATGAGGCTTGTAGTAAAAAGTGCTTTGAGTGCTCAGTTTGAGTAGAAAAGTGCTATGTAAGCAACAATCCATTTACCTCAATGTGGCCAATTCTTACTACTTGCGCTTAAGTGACGAACTGTTGAAAATCTTCTGGGCTCCTTTCTTACAAAAGGGATGAGAGGTAATTATTGAATAATCATTTTACCAGTTGTTTTCAAAACCTTATTCCAAACTAGCTCCCCACAGTCACCACGTGACCACTAAAGGT
>VUQH01039102.1:14291-27567 GCA_015106775.1 Etroplus canarensis
ACTTTGGAAAAAAAAAAAAAATGGATTTGGGCCAACTTTACCTGTAGTGTATACATAGCCTTTGTTTGGTTGGATTTCATGCAGATATTTCATATCAGAGGTTCTGATATAAATATAAAGACAAGAAGTAAAGCTACAGAAGCATTCATGTTAAGGTGTAGAGTGAAGATGAATTCTGGACACTGTAAGCTGAATATCAAAAAGTGAGAGCCTTTATTGTGGTGGATCAAAATGCTCAAATGGAATATTACACATATATATATAAAATCCAATTGCGGTCAGGTGTGGGGAGCGGTTTCACTCAACTGCAGCTGGGGCAGAGCGAGTCAGGGAGCAGCACCAAACGGGGTGAATCGCATACCTGTTTCACATAGCCTAATTGACTTCTCCTTCTATTTAGGCGTGCACTGGGACCTGGGAGACACACTGAGAAGACAGAGCTGCTGCCTGCCTGCCAGCTTGGGAAAAGCTGAGTCCTGAGTTTACAGAGAGTGCATTGTGACAGCTGGCCTCCTAGAACAGGGCACGCAGCTGGATTATTTAGTGTGTAAAAACTAGTTCCCCATGCAACCACTAAAGGTATATCCCCAAAAAGTCCCAATTTCTTCATGAATGCTGACCTGACCCAACTCCACTTGACATGATGTGATGCTAGATGCCATGGTCAATTTTGTTTTTTTGTTTTTTTTTTTTAATGCAAATTGGATGATTAAAAGCTGATG
This sequence comes from Etroplus canarensis, assembly GCA_015106775.1. Lineage (NCBI taxonomy): Eukaryota > Metazoa > Chordata > Actinopteri > Cichliformes > Cichlidae > Etroplus > Etroplus canarensis. The sequence continues at coordinate 15,014 of VUQH01039102.1, forward strand.
TATGCAGCAGTGAAGTTGATTCCATAATGTCAGGGAAAATTTTTCACTGATTTCAGCCACAGTAACAGCAGACATGGTATCACCATCAAAGTATATGATCCCACAGTCAGTTTGGTCTTTAATTCATTCAGATTGGACAAATAGTTGCAGAGATTTGGCTAGAAATCTAAAAATTTTACAGATAACACCTATCTGATTTCAAAATGGCTGAAAATGTAATTCGTTCCAGATTTCATAGAATCTCTCACTGCATCAAAAAGGTTTGTGCTATCGCAGTGAAACGAAGGATTTGCACTAGCGGTGTTAACGTGAAAATATATGATCCCAAGAACAGCTTTTTGTTTTGTGCAGATCGAACAGTCACAGAGGTGTGGCTAAAAATGCACTTTTACCAGTTTCAGCTGTCGCACCAACAGCTGTCAATGGTGGCAGACATGGTGTCACCATGAACTTGTATGATCCCATGATCAGTTTGGTTTTCTGTCTATGATGACTATTTAGAGCTATGGCTAAAAATGTAAAAAGATAACAACACCTGGTAGCAAATCGGTATTTTCAAAATGGCTGAAAATCTAATCAGTTCCAGATCTCGTGGAAGTCTATCACCGTCAAAATTCAAAATCCTATGTCGAATAGTTTTGTGCTGTTGCGATGGCACAAAGGATTTGTGGTGGCGCTAAAGATTTGGTCATATCCCCACTTTTCTGGGATAGAATAAACATTAATGGATGGCTCAGTGTGTACTGAAGCACATGCTGCATTCCTATAATTTCATGTAAGCTTCTTCTAACCTTTGGGCTGGTTGCTTCCCTCTTATTTGTTTACCATTTCTTCCTTCGAGCCTTTTTAAGGCATCTCCTGCCACCCCACGTTTAGCATCACAGTACTACGAACTGTGGGTAACTCCCTTAGGCACAGTCTACAGAAATGCAGACTTGCATGAAGAGCTCAAAATGTCTGCCAGGGATTCCCCCCTGCACTTGATGGTTTGACAGTGGGACAGCTTTGAGCCCTCGTGGACTTACAGTACTGTGCAAAAGTCTAGAGCCACTCATCATTTCTTTATATTTTCCTTCCAAGGAGCCAGACTTTCCTGTAATTTTTCAGTGATCTTGAGCAATAGTCTTCCATTTTTAACCATTTTCCAGGAATGTTTTTGTTTGTTAAGCTACTTAAGACTGATCTATGAATCATTCAACCATAAAAAGGCTCCTAACAAAAGATGAACCAGAGTTGTGCTTATACATAACAGACAACTTAGCAAAGAACCAATTTTAAATTGTATCTTTAGGCACTTTGTTACTAGCAGCCTGTCGCAAAATTACACCATTTGTTCCCATTTCTTTAGTTGACTATGAAAAATGTCAAAGATAACACATTTTCACAGACAGAAAAACAAAAGTGATTCCTAAAGAGCTGTTACCTGAAAACTTGGGCATATCTTAGCATGGTGTGCACTGTTTCTTAAAATCAATTGAAGAAACTGAACGAGGACAAAAAAAGAAATGGCAGGCCTGAAAAACTATCTGCAGCAGATGAACAGTATCTAAAAGTCATGTCCTTCAGAAATAGGAAAAAAAAAAAACAAAGTAAAGGTCTGCCACAGGACCTAAGAGATGCTTCTGGCCTTTGAGTTGATCCAGGTACTGTTCGCTGAAGCCTCATCAGAAATAGTCTCAGTGGAAGGGTGGCTGTCAAGGAGCCAGGAAGGAAAACAGGGAGAAAAGTTTGAGGTGCCAAAGTACACAAGAACCCAGCTGAAAAATCAGTGGCAGTAAACATGCAAAGAAGAACGTTGGAAAGTCTTTCAAGAAACTTGGACAACTATTCCTGAAGACTGAAGCTTGCCTAAGAGATTTCAGGCTGTGTGGAAGAATAAAGGTGCTCATACCAAATATTGGCTTTCAAGCTCATTAGAACTGTACGAACAGATTTTTCTTATCTACTGTATTTTCATTTATGTTTGCATATTTCAATAAATTACTGCATCCATTTCCCATTTTCTGAGCAAAATAGAAAGAAATGAGGAGTGGCTTTTTGCACAGAAGCTTTTGCACAGTACTGTAGCTGAAGCTACATTAGGATTAGAATATAAACTTTTTCACAGCAGGCATTTTGTGGAAAGGTCCTTCAGGCTTTCTGTGATACGTACTTTTCAAGACCAAGCTGAGATTATGTCTCAGTGATTTGATCAGGGTTGCTTTCTCAAGCTTGACAAAGCCCCTTCACGGCCACAGATGACATCATGGAGCCGCTCACACACTCCAGGTTCTAACCGGGACAGGTTTAAAACACATTTTTCATCTTTACAGGGGTTCGTGGTCAAGTGGGCTGCCTAAACGCAATGAAGCAAAAACGGGTGCAGACACCACAGCGGCGGGGCCTCTCTTTCAGCAGCGTCCATACCCGAGTCCAGGAGCTGTGCTTCGGGCTAATGCGGCAAACCAGATACCCAAGGAGTAAGGCCAGATACCACGAAGAAAAGCAGCTCAAACACACAACTGTACAGCTGGTGTTCATTGTGCTCACGTTAAATATCCCTCTTATGGACAGACGGCTTTTCTTTTCTTTGTGTACGTGTCAGAAATGACGGGCTGAGCTTTTCAACAGCTACTGCATTCATACTCCTGCCTTGTAGAGCATTTGTAAATACGTTTTTATATGACCCAAAGATTGACTTCTTGTTGTTACTATACCCATCAGTGAACACAATAATAAACTTAGACTACTGTGAAAATGGTGTTTTGCAGCTTTTCTTTTACATGGTTTTATTAAAAAAATTGCAATGTTTTAAAATCCATTATTTTGGTATATTACAAAAAGCAACAGTTGGCATAAGATAGATGGGAAAATGACAGTGAACATTAGAGTCAACATCAGAAATCAGTGGTCTGCTGCTGCTCCTACATAGTGACAAATGGAATCATAGTCCAGTGTAAAAATTTTCTCCTCATATCTTTCGAGCTGAACCATCGCTCTGCACTTGTTCTTGTCACGCTGAAGAATACGGCCAACCTGAATGGAGGAAAAAGTTCCAAATACTGTGATTAAGAACAGTAAAAGGTATTAAAACAGTATTTATAAAGCAGAAAAGATGATCGTTTGCTAACCTGGCCCCTGTGCTCGCCCAGTACCACCATTACTGAATCATATTCGCTTTTTGGGATGATGGTTTCCAGCATGTCCTGCTTCACTTCTGCCACAGAAAAGAAGAGAGTAGGTGATTCACTGAAGATTTTTTACCGTAACAGTTACTATGGCTGCAGCAGTCAGGAGTAGAGTTATCAGAAGATTCCTTATGTTTGGTAATACTTAATAAGGCTAAAAAGTAGTTACTCAGCTACCAATCTGGGAAATCTTGTTGTCCTTAGAGTTGTCAGCAGAGTGACCTCTCGGAACAACAGCCAGCATTTCCAGTAAAGCCAGCAAACACTTGGGTTCAGAGGCCCTATTCACCTTCCTGTCATTATTTAAGAATGTGAATAAACTTTAAAAGGCTAAGACATTGCAGGACAATAGCAGATTGTTTTAAGATTGCATTTTGGCAAATGTAACCCCTCTCTTGCTCTTTAAATGGACCGTTTACCTGCAGGTACTGGGAGTTTCTAAAAATGACTGCTCAACAGTACTTGGGCTGCAAAAGGAAAGCTGTCCTGTGCCTAAAGATTCTGCATGTTTATGTGAGAATATTTTAATCAATCTCTGAATATGTGGAGTTTGACATCATTACCTTATCTGAATGAGCTGTTAGAAAGTGTAACAAGAACAATAAGAAGTTCATTTGAAACAAAATACATCGCTTTCCATCACTTGTCATTACAAGATCTCAGGCACTGAGGTAGACTAAGGCTAGCAAGGTACCTAATCTACAGTGTACAAAGTCAGTGTTTAGAAGACAGAACTGAATGCATGATTAAAAACCATGTAATCCCAACAGATTAGAACTGTACACCCCTCTAAAATTAACAAATTGTACAGAATATACATTCATCAGCCACTTAATTAGGTACACCTTTTCAGCTTCTCATTAATGCAGTTATATACTCAGTCAATCATATGGCAGCAACTCAATGCGTATAGGCATGCAGACATGGTCAAAATGACCCGCTAAAGTTCAAACTGATCATCATAACGGGGAGGAAAGTTGATTTAAGTGACTTTGAACGTGGGACGGTTGCTAGTGCCAGAAGGACTGGTCTGAATATTTTAGACACAACTGATCTACTGGGATTTTCAACCACAACCATCTCTAAGATTTACAGAAAATGGTCCAACAGAGAAAATATCCAGTGAGCAGCAGTTTTCTAAGTGAAAATGTCTTGTTGATGCCAGAGATCAGAGGAGAAGGGCCAAACTGCTTTGAGTTGACTGGAAGGCAAAAATAACTTGAATAACCACTTGTTGTTCAGGCTGGGGGTGGTGGTGTAATGGTGTTGGGGAAATTTTCTTGGCAAACTTTCGACCCTGTAGTACCAAGTGAGCATCTTTTAAACATGACAGCCTACCTGAGTAATGTTGCTGATCAAGTTCATCCCTTTACAACCAGTGTACCCATCTTCTGATGGCTGCTTCTAGCCAGATAACACGCCATGTCACAAAGACCAAATCATCTCAAACTGGTTTCTTGAACATGACAATGAGTTCACTGTACTAAAATGGCCTCCATAGTAATCAGATTTTAATCCAATAGAGGACCTTTGGGATATGGTGAAACAGGAGATTCATCATCATAGATGTGCAGCTGACAAATCTGCAGTAACTGCTTGATGCCATCATGTCAATATGGGCCAAAATCTTTCAGGAATGTTTCCCCATCACCAGAGGTGAAATTTATGAGCAGCAGTAAGCACCTAAACTTACTAGATGTAACAAAGTCAACAGGCATGATAACACACATTTTACACATTTAGTGACAAGCTCCAATTAGAGAACAGAAAACACTAACACCGCAAAGTGAGAAAACGAATACCAAATGAGAGCGAGATGGCACTAATGACTCACCGTCTAACAGTCTTCCCTCTTCAGTTCGACACACACAGGTAGATGGTGTCAGGACATCCTCCACTCGCATCTACACAAAAATGAGAGTGATTTTAACAGCCATAACAGCAACACAATTTTTTTAATTACCAAAACTTTGTAGCACTATTTCCTGGTTTTGTTTGTTTGTTTGGCTCTGTTAAACGCTATTATAATGGAAAAAATACAAAAAAAAGACAAATGACAAAGTCAAACTCGGTGGTATTGAATTGTACAAGTGATGCGTTATGGGGGTCACTTCATAGCTACAGTTTACACATGCTGTAACTGCTGTGTGTCTCAGTGACCCCTGTTACCATCAATGGGGTCTGTGTGGAGATGGGGAATGGCCTACAAATACCTCAGTGTTCACACTGACAATAAACTGGATTTCGTTAAACACACAGAAGCCATCTACAAGAAGAGCCAGAGCAGTGTCTATTTTTTAAAACAACTCAGGTCCTTCAATATCTGCTGGATGATGCACAGGATGTTTTATGAATCTGTGGTTGCCAGTGCCATACTCTATGTTGTCGCGAGTTGGGACAGCAGACTAAGAGTGGGGAACAACAAGAGACTCAACAAACTGATCTGCAAGGCCAGTAATGTCATTGGTGTGGAGCTGGACTCTCTGACAGTGGTGTCAGAGAAAAGGATGCGGTCCAAGTTAAGGACAATATTGGACAATGCTTCACGCCCTTTCCACGATGTGCTGGACAGGCACAGGAGCACGTTCAGCAGCAGACTAATTCCACCAAGATGCATCACAGAACGCCACAGGAAATCATCCCTAACTGTTGCCATCAAACTCTGTAACTTCTCATTGTGACCCCTTCACATTTTTACATTGTAAATATTCATATTTTACATATTGTACAGTGTTTAACTTTAGAGTTATTTATGCTACATATGGCAATTCATACAGAAAGGTTTATTTTTTCTTTATTTTTATCATATTTCTTACTTCGCAAATTTATATCTACTGCTTTCAAATTTATATCTACTTAAGTACGACTGAGCGTCTGTAATAAAATACAATTTCCCCCCTGGGCTTAATAAAGTATTCTGACTCTGATTTGCTTCAAAAATGTAACAACGTTTGGAAGCTATGGCAGCTATGGAAAGATCACATGGTAACCACAGGTAATGTCTAATGTGTCATTTCCAGCTACTTGTAATTGTAAATTTTCTATGTATATGGAGTGTTTGAACAGTAAAATAACAATAAATTAAATGACGAATGGCTCTATCCACATCCAGAAAGTCGTGTGTACTATAACAGGCAGATGACAATTTAAAGAAAAAATCTGAACCCTTCACTCTAAAGCCAATGTATTTGCCTATGTCATGCTGTGAAGGATATGCTTCTTGCATGATTTGCTCCAACTGTCCCCTTAGGGTGCAGGGTCACCCCAAATCAATACAAAGTTGCTCTGGGGAATTAACATTTCTATCCCAGTTGGAGTGGTGACTTCCGAGATGATAACGCTCCCCTTACTGATGCACAAGGAGCCACTTTGATGAGTATAAAAATTCTTTGAATTAGTCACTAAATGTCAGACTGACTGAACAAATATGGCATGGTGTTGGAAAAATGGTTTTCATCCTCTCATTAGTTTCAAAGACTTGGAGACTCAGTGTAAAATCTTGAGTAGTATTAAAATATACCAACACATTACAATTTTCAGTACTGTCAAAAAACAAATGATCCCCTTTTTATAAAACTGATAGAGATGCTATATTGGGGTGATGTATTGTAGTGGACTACACAAAAACAACACCAGAGGGCAGTCTCTGCTGGTTGCAAATGCAACTGAGCTCAGTGAGCTGTGAAACATGGCAACTTTAAGTAGTAAATAGAGAAAGTCTTACTGATACATGTGACCAACCCAGATGAAGACATACAGCCTATTACCTCTAAAAAGCTTTCTTTCCCCCCATTTTCTGGATTAAAATTTTACCAGTCGAGCAAACTTTACAAATTCCATTTGTTCTACTTCACATGTACTCATTTATAACATCCATTACAGGCATAAGGACAGGGGGAAGGTAGCAGTCAGGGATGCAGTGCAACACAGACTACAAGTTTGGGAAGAGAGAGTTAGCTTCAAAGTCCAAAAGTGAAAAGTAAATCGTTGAAAATAATAATTATTCAAACAAAGTAGTATTTCTGGTACTAAGTAGCAAACGTCTTCTTATTTCAGATGGTCCCTTTAGGGTTCGCCCCAGCAGATCACCGGCCTTTATCTCAACCTATCCCTTTCATCCTTTTCTTTCACAGCAGCCCTCTGCATGGCCTCCTCCACTACATCCATAAACTTACACGTCTCCTGCCTGGAATCTCCATTTTCCACATCTTTTTGTCCACTAGATTTACTGTCCCTCCCCTGTACATGTACAAACCATCTCAGTCTTGCCTCTCAGACTTTGTCTCCAAATCACTGAACCTGAGCTGTCTCTCTGAAGAACTCATTTCTAATCCTGTCCATCCTGGTCCCTCCCAACGAAAATCTCAACAACTTCAATTTTGCCACCTCCAGCTCCACCTCCTGTCTTTTTTTCAGTGCCACTGTCCAAAAACCATACAACACAGCAGATCTCAATACCGTCTTGTAAAACTCATCTCCACGAACTCCACCCTGCATGCACTCTCCTCTTCACCTCTCTTATGCAGTCTGTTGCTTTGGATGTTTGACCCCAGGTATTTAAACTCACCTGCCTGTACACTGCTAAGTAGCAAAGATAGTTTAATCATTTAATGGTTACACTGTACACCCCAGTGAAATGTCAGGAAGGTGCACTGAAGCTGTTCTGGTGGCATGCAATTGCCCAACCCCTTGCTAAGACACTTTATCACCTTTTACTTTCATCTGTCTGTACCTTCAACACATAAAAAAAAGCTGTGAATCCACCCAAAAAAAGAAACAAGAAAATTTAATGCGGCTTTAGTACCTTTGAATTGTAGTACCTGCCCCCTTTGAAAGCTTTGTCTATAAAGCGAACTTTCAGGTCTCTCTGGAGCCAGGAGGGGGGAGCTGGTGGTCGCCTTGCTTCTTTCACTGGGGGCTTATCTCTACAGAAGAAATAGCAAATGAAGAAATATACAGTGTAGTTAAAATCAGGGTACACATTGCCAAAATTATGAACACATTAAACACAGTGAGGTAAGAAGCATGCAATACATCAGTTTATGAAAAACAAGCAAATCATATCTTTCAGTGAAAATGTACCTGTCTTGACTTGATTCTCTGTGTTTCCTCTTCCTCTCATCTTTTTCTTCATCTCTTTCTGACGACTTGTGTTTTATCTTGTCACCATTACTACTCCTCTCTTTCTCCTCCCGCCTCTGATGCTCTTTATCTCGCTCTTTTTCCCTCTCTTTCTCCTTTTCCTTGTCTTTGTGGGCTTTACTGAGGCGGCCTGATTAGTGGGAAAACAGCATTGTGAGCAGGGCATTAAGTAAAATGTTGCAAACAGACACTGCAGTATTCTAAGAGTGATTTTAAGTGGTGTTTTAATTCTAGAAAGACTGCATTTTAAACTGCTATAAATACAAGCTGTAGCTTGTATTTCTTTTAGAACATGTGGGCTGAAAAGTCAGTGAAAAGAAAAGATAAATAAATCTGTTCAACCCAGGCAATATCTCACACAATTAAGGCTGCAAATAACAGTTCATAACAGAGACATCTGCCAGTTAGTTTCTGTTAATTGTTTGGTTTATAAAGCAAAACTGTTCAAATTTCACACATTCAAGTTGTTTATTTCGCAAATATTGATGTTTAAGAACCAGTAACTTCTGGAGTTTCTGTCCTCAAACATGAAGTTCAGTAATTCATTGGTTATCAAAACTGCTGCAGACACAACACACTACATAACAGCAGGTTACCTCAGATACCTTATTAAAATCTAAAGTTGTATTATTGATACTGATATGGTATAATATCATTGTTATATTATTAACATTGTACTGCTATTATTGTAATAGCTATTATTGTAATATATTAGTATTTTATGTCATAAAACACGTGACAAAACAGAATTTTGGTATATGATGATACCAAAATTCTAAATTAATTAATTTAAAATTAATTAAATTAATTTTTATATTAAATAAAAATTAATTTAATTTACTGAGCAGGAACACAGTAAAAGATCTTCTTCTTTTTTCAATCGGAGTTACTCACTGAGGTCTTTGCTGTATTTCTCGTATTCCTTCCGCTCCACCAGTTTAATAGCGTACTGGCTGATTGTCACAGTCTTGCTGCCAATAGCCAGCTTCACCATGACTCGAGCATTGTCTGGATCAACACCTTCTATCTACAACAGATAAACACAAAATAATTAGCACTAGGTATTACCAAACATGAGCGGCTTTGATATGCTTCCAGTGTTTCCCAAAGATTTAAAATCAGAACCGAGCAGCCGGGAGAAGACACAAGCCCAGCCCCTGGGGGTCACAAGCCAGTCTACTCCTAATGCTGGTCCCAACCCAGATAAATGGGAGGGGTTTTTTTTCAGGAAAGGAATCCGGTGTAAATCTGTGCCAAATCACATATGTGGATTCATCTGTTGTGGCAACTCCTTCAGGAAAATAGGGAACAGCCTAAAGTACCTATTTATATTAATGTATGTGTTTGCACGCTTGTATATACAACCACATGTGGTTGTAAAAACAGGCACATCCAAGCTTTCTTAAATGATTTAAGTTATACTATATAAAAGTCTCTGATGTGGAAATATCTAATTTTCCAGCCACTCTGTACCAAATACCTGAACAATACAATCAGCTACCTCTGAGTGAGTCACTCGTCCAGTGGACTGACTCAGCTCCACATCTTGGCGTACACTTTGCAGTGGTAGTCCTTGATCCGTTCTGAAGCCTTGGTGAGCACAGCATACCAGCAAATGAGTCATTCCTCCAGCTGTTTCCGATTCTGGTTAGGGAGCTTCAGCTTGTAGCAAATTAACACAGCAGAGCAAGGACTACCACCTCAAGTAGTAGAAGTCAAGATGGTGGAGTTGGGAGTCCTTTCACCCACAGGATGCAAGACGAGCAGGAGGGGCAGTTTAATGCCATCGAGGACTGCCACAAAGTTATGGGCCCATCTTCAAACTAGCCCCTACACCCTCTCTCTGTACACTTTCATTCAGTTTTTGCGTTCCCATGGGGAGTGCACTGCTTTCAAACTGATTAGACCTTAAGTGGAAATGCGTAATAAAGATAAAAATAAAATCAATCATGCTTTTAGACAGTATAAAATAAAATTTATAATTACAAAAAATGTGGAAATGAAATATACTCTGCCAGCTAGCCCAAGTAAAGCCCGTGTGTTGGAAATACAGACTTTGTTTCAGGAGAGAATTACAGCAGACAGATTCCAGATCAAGTATACCTTGCCATAGAGATCTTTATGAGGCCCTGACTGCACCAGTACACAGCCCCCAGGACCCATCACCAGTTCCTCCTCCTTCCCTCGCTCCTCGCCTGGCTTCGGGGGATGCTTACGTCTGCTGGGCTCCAGGTCCTTTATTGCCGAACGATCTGCTCCAAGACCCAATCCTTTTGGACGCAGCTGGTGTTCAATTGGCTTCACATCTCTGTAGCAGTGAGAGAGCCACAGTAGAAAAAACAATAAACACTGAGACAGACACGTTCAGGATGTAAAACAGACTAAAGGTGGCCACAGCTTCAATTTTGTGTGTGAAGAATAAGGCATAGTGTCTCATCAATAATAGCTGAATGTCTCCGCTTATTGCCGCAGGTTAATAAGAAAAATCAATACTAATAATTAAGCTATTAGAACACCCTAACAATACCATTAAATAATTTTAAATTAGAAAAGGAAAAAGTGAAACTGAAGGGTCAATTTGTTACTTACTGTTTAAAGGTACGTCCAATGCCTTCACCTTTCTTCCAACCCATCCCTTTTAGCATGGCAAGTCCATAAGCCTCGACAGGAACACTCTCATAATCTGCTTCTGTTGACTGACAAACACATACAGCAAAATTAGTGTTTTAGAAATCAAGACACATTAAATTCACAAATAATTCAGACACCACAGTCTGCATTAAAATTTCCTGAAGGGGTAAATGAAGTGCTTATGTAATCTTTGACTTACAAAAAAAATTGTTTGTTGCAACTGACAGAGAGAAGCAGTTTGTCATGCCGGTCTTACTCAGCCTTTTGGCCCTAGGCTGTCAGACTCAGTCCCGGCTGACTCAAAGTCACCAGGCCGCAGTTACATCAACCTTCATCAGAGCAGTGGCCCTGCTCATCTCTCTCCACTGAAGGCTTTCCTCTGAGGAAGGCTGAGAGCCCTCACAGAGGAGGCCGCATTAAAATGAGCTCTGGGACACTGTGAGCAAGTTTTCCCTGACACTCATGTTCTGCCAGTCACATCTACAGTGATAGAGAACAGCTATGGGATGACAGTGAGAAGACATGCGAGGCTTTTTATGAAAAGAAACAAAGAGAGCTGACTGGTTGCCTTCATGTCTCTGGGAGACACTATGCCCATCTGCCACCACAGACTTACTGTACTGGCAATTCCATCCATCCCCATATGTATGCGTGCAACTGTGTGTGAACACAGGGGTGTCCCTCAGTTGAGAGTCAGCACTTTCCCACACTCAAATTTCAGCCTGAGCCTGTCTAGAAGACATTTTGTGCTGTCAGGCATTTTCACTTTCTCACAGCTTTCTAATAGGTTATATTGTCATCTTCGCATTTGATACCACTGTTATAACACTTTTTAAAGATTCATTTCATGATTATGCACATCTAAATTCTGTCTCATTTGTTGGAATGGTGAACTTAATACAGTGGAATGTTAAAACCATCAGCTCTTTGTCGCTGATGTCAGTGTTACAAGCGTAGGCATTGTACATCCTTAAGCAAGTAATGAAATAGTTCAGTGGAATCAGCAATGGGCTACCAAGCTGCAGATTTTGAGTTCAAGTCAAGTCAAGTCACCTCTCTAGGGTGTGCTTTTTTCCCTGCTTGTTCTTTCTGTGAAGAATGTTTTGATTATTCAGCTTTATTCTAACAGACACAGAGAAAGTAAAAATCAGTTATTAAACACATACTTTATCTTGCTAGAAAGTGCAACAACAACCTCAAGGTTTAAAAACTACATCCCTCCAATGTGGAGAGAACGTCTGCAACATTGGTTCAATTGTCATCTTGGAACTATTTTTCAACCATGACTAGATGTCAACAAAAAAACCACCAAGTGACACTGATTCAATGCCAAAATTGTTGCTGGGATATTGTTAATGGCACAAGGGACAATACCCTTCATAAGGTGGAGAGGAGTACCAAGTTCCTGAGGGTGCTCATTATGAACAGTCTGACTTGGTCCCGAAGCATGAGTAGCAGCGTTTGCACTTCCTCCACAGGATGAGAATTCACCTCCCTGTGCCCATCCTCACCACTTTCTATAGAAGCACATTAAGACCACCTGTATTTCTGTATGGTGTGGCAGCTGTACGGCTGCAGACTTGAAAACATTACAGAGAGTGGTGAGGACAGCAA
>VUQH01039103.1:8882-28645 GCA_015106775.1 Etroplus canarensis
GGGGTGCAGGGAGTGGACGGAAGACTTCTTTCTTTGCTTTTATTACTGGTAATTTCACACGGTAACGGGACACAAATGCCTGTCAGCGTTCTACATGACATCCCGGCCCGTTTTGAATTCCAGCCGAGGCGGCGATGGGGCGAGAGCAAAATGGAGCTATATCACTGTCAGAGGCTGTCATCGTTTTAATAACTAAGAGCTTCTGTGCTGTTTTCATACACTGACAGGAGCGCAGATATTTTCTTATTTTCTTTGTTTTACTGCCCCCTACCCGTGCCTATTTTTTTTGGGGGGGGGGGGCTCATGTCAAGAACGCCAAGAACTCAGGCTCTCGTCTTTCAGCCATCTTTCTCTTTTTCCATTTCTTCACTTCTGTCTCAGCCTCCCCCTTACATCACAGGCCACTCACTCATTTTCTCGCTCCTTGCCCCTTCTTCTCTTTTTCTCTCTAGCTCTATTCTAATCTGTAAGGCTGCTCATGTCTCTTAAGTCACCCTAATCTTACAACATCAGCTCTGTAATGCGTCTCATTATGAGTAGTGGGCATGGCAATCAGACTTATAAACCCTTACTCTCCTCCAACCCCCGCCTCCCTTAAATCCACTTTAATTCAAACTCCTGTGTGGTGCGCAGGGGTTTCATTGGGCGCCATACGTATTCCAGACCAAGGCTCTGGCACCATTCAGCTCTCACACACTTCAGTCACATACAAACACAACACCTGTGCTGATTCATAGTACACCGCGGTGGTGATAAATGTGTCACAGGAGCTGTTCCTTGAAAATATGGACGCGGTCTTATAAGTAGACCTCCATCCTTCACGCACAAAATGAGGCTGCATCCTATAGTTTGAGCTGCGAAAGACTGCATAAGATTTACACGAGGATGTCAGAAATTCTCAGAGCAAGTGACATGAGCTGTTGCTGGTGTTTTGCAGGCTGTTAAAAACCACACGCGCATTTTAATTCAATTATCATGTGTGGTGTTTTCGAACATCCACATATGGCTTTCTCCCCCCTTTGACAAACAGTGAATAAAGCTTCCTGTATGTATGGTGTGTGTGTGTGTGTGTGTGTGTGTGTGTGTGTCTGTGCGTGTGTGTGTGTCTGTGTGCACGTGTTTCATTGTCTCGCTCTCCAAGAGCTAGTGATAATTAGGATGCATGTGAAAGAAAAAAATAACCAGTGGGAAGAAGGAAGTAATTGGATAAATATAGAGACATGCAAAAGCATGAGTGCTTCTTTGTGTGTCTATATATGTGTACGTGTGTGTGTGTGTGTGTGTGTGTGTGTGTGTTCTTTAAAATAAGCAGTGCTGTCACTGTATTTATTACAGTGTGGACAACTGCGTTTTTGTACACTAATTGCATTTCTCCTTCGCCCTCTGTCATTTTCTGTCACTGAGATAATACAATTATCCCTGACCACACAGACTGCAAATAACTGTGAATGCATCAAAGTGTGATAAACCAACCTCGCCAACCCAAACCCCACTATCTTTGCTGCAACTTCACTCTGGAGCTGGATAAAACAGAAGGCGAGAGAATCAAAGTTTCTGGAATAAAGTTTGTTCTCTTCACTGTCCTAAACTTGCATCGCAGTGCAGAAAGTTACCTGCGCTTAAGGAGAAATGAACCCGTAAGACAGGTTTGAAAAATAAAGTGACGAGTTTATCAAGGACAGCCGATTTCATCAGCAGTGACACAACGGCCTGGAAAAAAAAAAAAAAGTGGAGGGTCACAATAGGAGAAGTGAAGGACGACATTCTAAAGTCATCTTGCTACAGCTAGAATTTTAATATGGCAGGTTTCATATGTTTTATCCGAGTCAGATAACACACCCAGCCCGTTATGTGTAGATGTGTGATCAGGACTGCTCAGCATCAAACGTGGACCCACTGTGAGCTCTTTAAGCATTGTTTTCTCCACATGCATGATTAAGGTTGTCAGTTCAATTCAATTTTATTTATATAGCACCAATTCACAACAAAAGTCGCCTCAAGGTGCTTTACACATTGAGCAGAAACCCCAACAATCAGACGATACCCTGTGAGCGAGCACTTGGTGACTGTGGGAAGGAAGAATTCCCTTTTAACAGGAAGAGACCTCTGGCAGAATGGGGATCCAAGGAGGGGCAGCCATCTGCCAGAGGTCTCTGTGACTAGTTGGGGGGTCAGGGGAAAGAGACGAGAGAAAGGACAGCAAAGAGAGACACAAACTGCGGGAGAGAAAAGACAACATGTAATGACATGCAGCAGAGGTAAATAAATAAGTAAAACGAGGTGGCTGCAGAAGAAATGCCCAGCACATCTAAAGAAGTCATGGTGTTTTTTTAAACCCAAACCAAGATCTGTTTTCTAAACCCAACAAAGTAATTTATATACCTAAATAATGAAAGCAGAAATCAGATGTTTGTTAATATTTAATTAAACTAAGTGCAAAAGCAAATTCCTAAAAGGTACACACATCCATGGACCCCTGGTTGACGGTTATGTCATTTGTGCAAATATTCTTCTCACTAACAGAGAGGTAAAGGAGTAAGAAGACGTGGAACTAGGACAGCCAGGTGATTAATGATGATCGCTTGACCCTTACTGCCCAAGCACAGAAAACCCCGACAAGCTCGGATGGTCTGCCTTACTTTGTTTAAGTTAACTCTTCATACACGACTCCAAAACTTGCTTTGGAGTTCCTAAGCCACACAGAAATAAACACAAAACTGTGCCGTTAATGGGGTACGCAACAAAACTCCCCCTGCTGCACTCAGCAGTGACGAGAGTAACTTGTCTTGGACATGTAATTCAGTTTCACTTTTTCAGAATCAGAATCAGAATGACAACACTTTATTAAACCCAGGGTACGGGGTCTGGTGCAGGGGCGGTGGTGTAATGGTTAAGGTGCCGGGCTCATGATCGAGAGGTTGTGAGTTCAAATCCCAGACAGACCTCCGCTGTGCCAAGATCCCTAGGCAAGGTCCCAACTGCAAGTGTGCCTCTGTCCACCCAGCAGTAAAAATGGGTATCAGTAAATACTGGGGAGGTAACCTGCGATGGACTAACGTCCCATCCAGGAGGAGTCTAACTCCTAAGTCTCTTCATGCTACAGAAACCGGGGATAAGCTCCGGCCCGATGAGCCTTGTAGGCTCGGGTGTAAAAAAGCCCAACTGGTAAAACCTTAATATAGACACAGTACTCTGATAAAACAAAGGAATTAATTGTCTTCCTGTATAGCAGTATATATCATGTTAAGCTTTTACTAATTGTTTGAAAATCTCTGTTTATTTGTGAGTAACTCAGAGTTGTCAGTTTTGGCAAAAACAGAACATTGTGTATTACATATTTATAATGTATTTGCATATTAGAAAAAAAGTTGTGCAAAAAAGCAAAAACTTACTCTTAAGTAAAAAGTACTCTTGAGGCTGGAAAGAAGCCATCCAAGTAGTACATATATACGATCGTGTGTATGAGTATGTGGGAAATGTGTAGGTACTGGCAGGATGACATACTTTTATGATGTCATCTGTCCTCTGGAACAGATTGGATTTAATTGGTGGGTCGTTTCAAAGCCACATGCCTGTTTTTTTAACAAGCACCATCTACAATCACACAGTTCACACTCAGTTCTAGTAAAAACTCAATCATCTTGGCTGCAGAGCATAATATACTTATATACTGCACTCAGTGAAGTACAAACAATTTCCTTTGAGTGATTCATATCAAACTGCATAAGGACACTTAGTGCACATACACACAAAAATAAATTAAAGTCCCTTCCTGTCTTCATAAACAGACACTTTCGCAGCTACTGGCCCCCTTGCTCTAATGCTGTTCACCAAGGCCCTTACATCATGAATCTGACTGTGCAGTGATAGATCAACCTTGGCCTCATGGCCTGGCTTTGTCCTGAAAAAAACGTGTGTTCTTCTCAGTTTGCAGGCCTTAGTAGCAGTGATAACACTCTGGGTCTGCTGGCTCCCACATTTATTACTTCCAAGTACCAGCTCACAGGACGCTTTACTACACAGAAACAGGATATACATTCTTTCAAATAATTATTTAACTTAGCCTATAGCAATGAAAGAAACAACAGCACTGGAGCTGTCTTTCATCCTGTCCTCCATCCTCTGAGCTGGAAAGAGTTCATCAGAAGTCCAAAACCTTTTCTAAATACAATTATCAGTGTACATTTGGTAAACATTGGGTTTGTGCTTGTGTATTCTAGTAATTTTGCATGTAGCAATCTAAGGTTATGTTAGAAGTTTTAGAATATTAATGACTTTCACCCAGTATGTGAGCTGTCCCATCGGAGGTGAGAGGACAATAGATCTGCTGTATGCAAACGTTAAGGATGCGTACAGCTCCTCTGCCCTCCCCCACTCGGTAGTGCAGATCACAATCACCCTATTATGTCCCTCTAATTAAGAGGCAGCCTGGGACCATGAGGACAGTGAGGAGATGGTCAAAGGAGGCTTGCAAGGCTGTTTTTGAGGTGACTAAGTGGCAGGTATTTTGAGAGCTGCACGGCGAGGACATTGACAGGCTCACAGAATTAATCACAGACTATATTAACTTTTGCAATAGGGCCACAATCCCATCAAAAACCGTTAAGTGGAAACTCCAGCAGAGCATTATGTGAGAGGTCTGGAGTAGCATGAGGACCATCACTGGTTTGAGACCAAACAGTGGCAGAGGAGTTGAAGGCATTATGGACCGGGCCAATGATCTAAGTCTGTTCATTAATAGATTTGACTGCAGCAGCTGCTCACACTATCAACCTTCCTGCTGTTGGTTTGCAAGCACCAGCTACTCTCTTCTGCTCCCCACCTCCTCCTCATGGTCCCACAGCCTCCTCCCCTGACCTCCAGGCTCATGGCACTCTTCACACCCTTCATCCTATCACCTCTACCCCTCTCCCACCAGTCACCTTCACTGCCGACCAGATCTGGAGACAGATGATGAGACTCCACTCAGCCAAGTCTGTGATCAGCCTCCTAATGGACCCCACTCCAATTTACTCATACATACATAATCTCATTGAAATATGTTGAAACAAGAATACATTTTGTTTAGCTTTAGATGGATCCACAATTTCTATTTGTGTATATAGGTTTTCACATTTGTAGCGTAGTGGTTTGCACGTTCGCCTTCCAAATGAAAGATCCCTGGTTGATTTCAGGTGGGGACACAAACCCCTCTCACTATAGAGGGCTGTGTCAGGAAGGGCATCCAGCATAAAACATCTGGGAAATTACCAATGCGGATTAATCCGCTGTGGTGACCTCTTGGTGGAGAATACAAGAGAGCAGCCGAAAGGTACATTAGACAATCTGAGTAGCTACATCACTGAAACTGCTTACACATACAGTCATTTTCTTCAACTTCAAATTTAAAAAGAGTCAAACCAAAAAGTGTCTCATTAAAGCTAAAGGTAAGAAACATTTGCAGATTTTCTTCCGATTAAAGACAGTGTTTGCTGGTGCAGTAATAGGAAACAACTAAGGAATCAGTGAATGGCTTTAGTGTCTTTGTTTTGAGTCTGTCCCCTTTCCTAAAGATGGTTTGTCACCTTAGATGCTTCTACTGGACAGCATTGTGTTTTCAACCAACAAGTGAGAGATATAGATACAGAGAAGGGAACAGATGTGATAAAAGCCAGTCAGATCCAAACATCCACCCAGCAAACATTCACACTCTGTGTGAGACCACAAGCATGGGAACCAGGGTACTATCAACTCTAGCTAGTCCATCATAAAACTGCAGAACAGCATTGCAGCAGCCTCAGTCACACCACCAACTAGGCTCCTGGCTCTTGTACTGGTGGCTGTGGAGTTCTTTTCTGCCGGTTTATGAGGTGGAATATAACAAACCTGGCTGCTGGGATGGTGGAATGTAGATGTTTAAAACCTTCTGTGTCTTGTCATACAAGGTAATAGAGATGAGCTGTGCAAGTACATAAAAAGCATGGAAAGTTTTTACTATGAGTTTAAAAATGCAACTTTAACTGCTGAACTGATTGAAAATGACCAAAAGGAAGGTACTAAAGGTACATCGACACTATATATATATATAGATAGATAGAGAGAGAGAGAGAGAGAGAGAGAGAGCTATATATATATATATATATAGAGAGAGATATATAGACATATATATAGATATAGATATATAGATATAGATATATATATACATATATAGATATACAGATATAGATAGTTTCTTGTGGAAGCTTAGTGGGCCAGGTTTTGCCAGTTTAAGGCCTGAAAACTACACGGTCACCACTGTTACAGCTAATTTAAAAAACGGCATTGCAAAAATGTTCCTACACTATTACACCAAGAAAGGTTGTGTGGGCTTCACAGATAGCACAGACTTACTTATCATCGCACACACAACACGGCAAAACATAGACAAAGTGTACAAATGCACAAAATAGGATTCTAAGCAGCAGAAGCTGCAGCACTAATAGTGAATAACTGAAACCCTGGGGCCCACAGATATAAAACTGTTTAGATTCATAATGAAAAGTGTCTGTGCAAAAAGGCAGCTATATACATACTGTACATGTTCATGTAATGATCCTGAAGAATTCCACACCAACATTTAATCATGAACTGATGTAGACAGTCCCTTAATTTTTTGCATTTAAGATCATTGTTTGCGCCAGAATTTTCATACACAAAGCTATTAAAAAAGCAAAGTAATTCAGACATTCAGATATTAATTCATGATTTATTTGGTGGCTTTAGTTTTTAGGAATGGAAAAACTTAAAGGGTGTTATCAACTGCAAAGATGCAAGTAAAAAATCTTGGACAAGGGAAAAAATAATTAAAATAAAAGAACAAAATTATCCAAATATAAATGCACTGGCTAAACAATGGCAAAGCAGAAATCTCCAGGATGTTCTAACATATCAAATTATTATAAACACTTAAAAGCAGCTCACTATAGACTTTAATGGGGAACAAAACAGTTGGGCCCCTAAGTTTTGGGACAATAACACCTTTTTGTAATTTTGACTCCATACAGTATTAAAGTAGATGTTAAATTAAACAATCAAGCTATAATTGAAGTGCATGCTTTCAGATTTAATTTAAGGGGTTTGACAAAAGAACTGCATTACGTGTTTAGAAAAAAAAAATGCCTTGAAAGTTTGCTTGCTAAAAGTCTGCACGTTAACTGCATTTTGAACATCTGATTTAAAATCCACCATGGTGGTGCACAGAGGCAAAATTACCAAATAAAAAATGTGTCCCAAAACTTATGGAACTAACTGTATATGTCTGGCCATAAGTGTGCATGTGCATTGGTTCATATCCAGACAGGTTGATTCATGAGACTCATTCCTCCTATCGGGTTCCCTATCGATCAGGTCGGCTGTGGGCTGCAGCTGACCGGGGCCTGGGAACCACAGGGCAGTTATCGCCAACAGATGCACAGTGACCGGGGCATACAGGGATCTCTAGGGCCTCTGAAGATGTCACGCAGTAGGTGGGTGAGAAACAGGTGTGTTGATGCCTTTGCTTGCATTTAAGCACATTTATCCAAGTAACTTGAAAATATGTAATGATACCACGTAGGAGTGGGATAGAACAGGATCAGATCCAATTATTTAAATTAATCAAAAAATGAGGATTAATTAAACCTTTGAGCAAAAAAAACCTCATTTTGACATGTTTAGTTTAGTGTATTTATGACAAATTTAAAAAGTACCATCGTAGTATCACTTATTTGGCAAAATGATACAGTGTAAGGTTAAAATGATATACCCAGAGAAACCAATCCTTGTTTTACCATTTATCATATGTCACTTTTTTCACCTTGTAGTAGAAGAAGTGCCTTCATTTCTGTCAGTGCAGCAGCACAAGGACAGAATGAGATTTTTACATAAGCATTTGAACAGGTCATCACATCTCAAATCTCCACTGGTGCGATATAGAATCAGATACCAGCCTTAAAGATTGGGTTATGCAACACAGAGGAACTCGAAAAGTGTGTTTGTGAAGAAGCTGAATGTAGCAGAAATGCGGCGTTTGTCATAATGATGGATGGCCTATCTGCATCGCCGAGGATTTTTATGGTTTATGCACAAAAACACACATAAATACACATGCGAGCGTAGCTGAATGGAGTACTGATGCGAGAATCAGATCAGTGCTTTTACAGATTTCGCTTAAATCACCAAAACCTGGTCGGTACCAATGCCAGACTGATCATTTGTTTGATGTCACTTGCATGCTCGTCATGCATCTCTTAAGATAGTACACATGATGAATTTGTAGATCATGTCAGAATATCCGTACCTCACCAATGCTTCACACCAGGAATGCATGGTTTTCTAGACTGAACAAAGCAAGACAAACTAAGCTATGAAGGAAAACTAGAATGGCAATGACATCGCAACTCAAGTCAGTCAAGGACACTTGCAAACAGTCATATCCAGGACTAATTCATCTCTTTTATCACCAGATGAAAGCATTCGAAGTCAGGAGTATCACAGATATATAGTTAGTAGTAACTACGGCCACGCAAAGTATGTGGACGTATCAGCATTGACCATATGACTGTGTGTGTTTCTCTGACCAATTCTAGGAAAAGCAGCAATATTTGTGAAAATGACAAGCGCTCGTAAAAACAACTTTGACCTGACCAATTTAGGTGAAGGCCCATTGGGAGAAGATTACGAGCAAGTTCCTTTAAAATCTGACTAATACTCTTGAAGGAATACTGTAGTCAGTGTCCCTGGAGTGTAGCGGTTTGCACATTTGCCTTACAAGTGAAAGGTCCCTGGTTTGATTCCAGGTGGGGACACAAGCCTCATTTACCATGGAGGGTTGCGTCAGGAAAGGCACCCTCATGCCAAGTTACCAATGCGGATTGACCCGCCGTGGTGACCCCTTGGGGAGAATACAAGGGAGCAGCTGAAGGTACATTATTTATACTATAGGAGGAGAGTAGTCATTTTTATAAACTGTGCACTCACCAGTCCTTTGGCCAAGTGAGCTAAAAATTGATGCAGTGTCAAACACAGCAACATTTAATGAGGTTGTATGACATTTACTCTGTGTGTAGTTCACTGTTGTAAACAAAACTATCATCTCTAATTTGCAGAACAAAGGTGAGTTTAGAAGTTTATTACAAGTTCAAATTGCTTTTGTGTATTAATCGTCTTTTGCTTAGTTTTTTTATTTTTTTTTTATTTTAATCTCACAGACCTCCTGAATGTAAATGCATGTACTGTTTTGATATGGGCTTGTTCTTAATGCTGTTTCATCACTGATTACGCTGTGGCATTTGATGGTAATTTGAGATAACACTTCCAATGATGTGAATGGCATTGTGAGTAAGTCTCGTTACACCTTCCCATTTTAAAAAAAAATAATGTCAGGGATGCTTGCAGTCATTAAATTATTGTTTATTTCCAGGTCTACAGCCACTGCAGCCAAAATAACTTTTGATACTGTTATTTATCAGGTAAGGCGCCCGACAGAACTTCCACAGTCAGTGCTGGTCTTCATAAATGAGCAGGGTTCAGCGTTGCCCAAATGCTGTTCGTAACAACCTTCCGCCTCTCCCGTCACAGTTTAATTTAAATCGCGTTCCATTTATCCCGCCGACGCGTGACTCACAATTTCAATGACAGGAGTCAATTAAGCTCTGTTTATATGAATCTGAACTAAGAACGGACACGACATCCCTCCTTCTTTCACACACCTGAGCTCGAGCTGCTGCTGTGCTGAGATCAGAGGTGCGCGCTCACAGTCGATTAGAGTCTGCGGGAGTGGACGGTTAGCCGCCGACTCCGTCTGTCATCGCTTCCTCAGACCTGCAGTCACGCTGTCACGACCTTGAGGAAACACAGGCAAGTGTGCGTGTGCGTGCTTGTGAGTGTGTGCCTGAAAAATAAAAGACGACAGAGCACTAGGGGGCGAGAGCGGGGAAGATGTGCTGAAAGAACCGGAGCCCCTCAACTCCAGTGGAGTTATGTTTCTTGTTCAAGTATGAGAAAAAGTATGTTCATTTTATTTCCCTGTTTTATTACAGGAATGGATATCTTAAAATGTGTTATTCTACTTCAAACCTACTCAGACTTTACAGCTCCAGCGCTCTTAAGAACAGATGCTATGATCATTGCTTGAAAAACCCCATTTCAAATATATGAAATTATTTTCACTGTTAAAGTAATATCCCCACTAACGGAAAGAAAAACTTGATCAAAAGGAAATCAACAGCAGTGTACCGTTGACTGAGCAGACTCGTCGTACCATATAGATAAAAAGGAATGCATTTTCTCAAGCTAGGCAATTAATGCAGCCAAATTAGAGCCGTAAGAGCAAAGGTGCACGGGTGCGAATGTGTGGTGGTGTGCGATAATGTATGCGATTGGCCCGGGGCAGTACCCAGCACCAGCTGTTGGTAATAAGCTGTAGCTGTTAATGAACACACCCTCTAAGCTGTGGAGCTACAGGGCACAGAGGCCCATCTACAGCAACGGTCTGATCCAACACTTTGCAAACACCCCTGCTGCTCCCATTATATAACCACATTGCTCTGGCCTTTTTTTTTTTTCTCCCAAATGCTAGCCCTTTCTTAACTTAATCAACTTAACAGACCTGTGATGAACCTGAAAGGGACTGCAGCGCAGTTCAGCTTTGGACTTCACTCAAACAGGGCATCGTGTGAAATGATGCCTGGAAGGAAACATAAGACTACATTTCTGTGCAACTTTATCAAAAAAGAAAGAGAAGACTAGTTGCCGCAATAGGTCAAGATGGATGGTGTAAACTGCATGTCTGTGTTGTTTCTGTTGACAGCCTACCCTTGCTTGCAACTACGTCTTACAAGAAAGTGTTTGCACGCTGCGTGTACTAAAAATACAAGTGTCTTACAGCCTAAGCTCCCCTCCTTACATGCATTGTTTTCTTTGAACCTTTCATCTCGGTATACTGTTTGTTCTAGAATTTTTCCTCCACCCGCTTTGCACACACACACACACACACACACACTCCTAAACTCGCTTTTGTTCCCCCAGGAGGTGATGCACGTTTTTCTCTTGCAGTCTGCTGCGTGTTAGACCCTGCTAAAGAGTTAACATATCAACCTCACATAAAAACGCATAATAATAGCATAAGCGCATTATTTTTACATTCCACTGACTGGAAACATCTTTAAGAGCACTGATCAAATTCTAGCTGGATTAGTAAATAGAGGAATCGAGGAGTCTGTGCTAAGATCTTTGAAGGAGATGGAAAAATGAAAACAGATTTTTGAGTGAAGGAAATCACATCCGAGTGTTGGTGGTCTGTGCAGCTTCTCTTTGATTTGAGGATTAGAGCTACGGACTGTTCGTCGCTGTCTTACCAATTACTCTGAGACTAATGGAAGTGGACACCGTTAATCTTCACATGCTGGCCCCAGTGTGCATCTAGCAGAGCTCTACATCTCTTATTTCTAGTATCTAGTCTCAAACTGCTAAGCTGAATACACGAAGCTCGACGATCACACACTATCAACTCGCCATCATTTATAACAATCCGAGGCCATTTCTCAGCAATCAAGATACTACAGTTTAATTTATTTGTTTCAGGCAGGACGGGGATGAAATATAATGGCAGTAGGTTTGACTGATCGCCATGTCAGAGATTTCTTCCAGCCTCCAAAAACGGCAAATGTCAGTAGAGCAGCTACAGAGTCACCGTCAGCAGCATCAAGATTCGCCTAGTCATTAATGTAACAATGGCGTTCCTGAGATACACATGCTGGATTTTTGTTTCCACCTCATATTGACATTTGATCTGATTTTTAATTGATAAGGACCTCAATATCTGGTCACTGAACTTAAGTTCTATAACCCAGTAACTGCTGGACCCCACTCTAAGTATTATATGGCAACGGGAGACAAAAATCTTAGTCTAGGTATTAGAAAATAGCATCCTTTTCAAAAACTTTGTCAACTTTTTTTCCCAAAAGCATCTGCAGCTTAACGTGACATAGACTAAAGAACTGGCTGTGGACATGAGAAGGACCAAAATACCAGTGGCTCCTGTTTCCATTCATGGGGTCTGTGTGGAGATAGTGGAGGACTACAAATATCTAGGTATTCACAATGACAAACTGGACTTCATTAAACACACACAAGCCATCTACAAGAAGGGCCAGTGTGTGCGAATGAGTGAATGAGGCTTGTTGTAAGAAGTGCTTTGAGTGCTCAATTAGAGTAGAAAAGCGCTATATAAGCACCAGTCCATTTACCATTTACTAAAGTATCTTACTTTGAATTCACACAAGAGAACCTTCCCCATAACTTGCTCGAAGAGAAGCGGGATAAAAGAAATGCTTATTAAGCCCCATCCCTGTTCAGTCATCATGTAACTGGTGATGCTGCCTAATATAAACCTGTACATCATCTGTAAATATATCATCTAATACACAAATCCACACAGCACAAAAATGTAAAGCTAGAGTTTCAACAGTCTATCTTACCTCTATACTGCTTTATAATTTTCTTTGTATTTTTTAAAACGTAACAATATTTGCACACTTTTCAAATCCTCCTTCGTGCACATACTCCACATTGTTGTTGTATAATTGCAACATGCCAGATGTTGCATGCAGTGCACACATTCTCTTCTGGGATGCTTTCTACCTCCGTCCATTTCAATATAAGATCCAAAAATCGCGCTCGGTACAAGACACTCAGGTAAACTGCAGTTTAGAAAAGCTTTTAAA
Organism: Etroplus canarensis; assembly: GCA_015106775.1. NCBI lineage: Eukaryota > Metazoa > Chordata > Actinopteri > Cichliformes > Cichlidae > Etroplus > Etroplus canarensis. The sequence continues at coordinate 21,605 of VUQH01039103.1, forward strand.
TGTTTTACGCATGTTGGGTGGTGAGTCAGCCGCCAATCAGGCAAAGACATGAGAAATAACCGTTTATATGCAGCGCTTAACACATTTATTAGACCACATCATAAAAACGAGAAAGACCATCCGGCATCATGAAGTGCTTTAATGCAGACTCTTTCCTTTTCAGTGAGTTCTCTACTTTTTACCATTTGGAACAGGAATGAGGAATTTCAGACTAAATTCACCTTTTTACCTTTTAAAACAAAATAACAAGATGACCATGTATTCAGATGTGTTTCACTGAATTTCAGTTCAGAATTGGGGCAAAACACCAGAGATGTTTCAGATCAGCAATGCAATTTGCAATTTGGAAAAGTCAAGTGACATCAGGATGTCGGGACAATGTTTTGAATCAAAAGTTCCGCATTTGGTACGTACCGAAGCACTGTTTCGAGTTTGCCATCACCACCTGTCGCAGTTGGACTCTCTGATATCAAGCATAAGAACCTGTCTCACCCTCACATCTGGGGCTCGAGGACTCTTTCCGCCTACCCTCAAAACCACTGGACCCAGTCACCACTGGATATTCAAGGACTCACTGTAAAACTCAGGCCTCACCTCCCACCATCTCTTATTAGGATTTTTGCACATTTTTCCCTAAGACTTGTCATATTTTCTTTGTATCTCATTAAAACCTCCAAACTAACACTACTGTGTTTTGTCTGCTTTTGAGCCCACGCCACAAACTGACTGAAAACAGCCATTTTACAATCAGCTAAATAAATAAATAAATATTATTCAACTAAATTAGATCATGACCTAGCTCACTTCTAATATGCAACAAAAAAAATAATTTATTTAATTTAAGTAGAATGTACATATTTTTAAAATCTTTTTCTCTAATCTTAAACAGAAAATCACTTAAATTTGTATTACTTCTCTAGGAATATCATTTTCCAATACATTCTATATCCATGGGTCCTTAAACACTTGCAGGCCTGAGTCTCTGCTATTCAAGTCAACACTCAGTTAAGACACAGTGGAGCATAAAATGGCATAAATGATGCCTGAAATGGAGCAAATGAGTGGCCATTTAATTGTAGTGAGTTAAACTGGTTCCCTGTGGTAAAGGATAAGAGCCGGACGCCTTGAGTAGTAATTATCTCAGGTAGCTATCTCATTACCATCCTCCTCTACTATGTAAATGTGGCCACAGGCTTGTTTTTTTTGTTTTTTTTTTATTGTGGATTGCCCATTTTGTTGTGCTCTTCCTAGGCTGTGTTGTTTATCAGGAGGTTAGGAAATACCTTAAGTATTGGTTACATTTCCACATATAATGAGATGGTTCATTGTCTTGTTTTCTTTGTTTGTCCCATTTCTTTCAGTTACAGGGGACAAACTGTGCAAAAACACATAGTTGTTGCCCCCCCAAAAAATACACCAAAAAAAAAAAACAGATGGGTATTTCTTTTCTTTCTCTGAAGATCATACAGCAAGTCTGAATATGCCCTCTTAAATGTCTCAACTGAAGCACATGCACAATTTACTGTTGTTGCTGCTGCAAATGCAACAACATGAATCCTCAAGTGCTCCCAGCATCTGAGAAACTGCAGACCCAGGGTATTACAACCACTGATCCTCCACAGGCCAGAGGGACATCCATGTTGTAGTACTGAGTAAGAATCTGAAATTGTGAAATCATCGAGATCATTGTAAAACTATTGTTGCGCAGTATACTGGGTGTGCTGGTACAGTGGTCATAAATCATGCATGATAATAATTTTTAAATATTGCTATATGAGTGAACAGAAAAAAAATGCCCTCTGTGACTTTTCAAAGGGGTTTAATGAGGGCTCTAGAGGGAACCTGTATTATCTGTGCACACTTCATACTCCAAGTTATATTTATAAAAATGAATGTAAAAACAATTAACAACTCTTGAAAAGAGCAAATATAGTGTTTGTTACACTGTTACTTTGTGTCAAAAATAACTGTACGCTCCGAAAATTACACCGTCAAACAGCATGCTAGCTAGTCAGGCAGTATAGCAGTCCATTAGGAGCTGGAAGAGGCTGTGTTGCTCCACACAGTAATGGCAAAGGCAGGCAGAAGATGAAAAAAAACACCAAAATAACTCGTGACCAAGGGAGGACCTGTGTCTGCTGCTTGGATGTTTTCTGACTGAAAATAAAAACAAAAAAAATACAAGAGACATTTTGTTGTCGATTATGTCTCCACATACAGCACCGGGAAACAAGGTGAGTTGATCATTAAGAGTTACACAAGGATGAAAGGCGATTTTTTTTTTCCTCATGACAAAATGAAATTGTGCCTCAAAGTTTGGAAAAACAAATCCAAGTAGTATCTACCAACACTACATTATTTAGAGTTTGGGTTGTGTGTTGTTTATTTATTTATTTTTTAAACAAAGGCAGTAAAATGTTTTATATGCTTCATTATCTTGACTGAGGAATGAGCTACTGTGAACCTATATAAAGGCCTACTTATGCAAAAATTATGTTGTTAATAACTAGATCATGCCATACTGTGAAACTACTTCTTCTTCTTCTATCTGCTCCCATTAGGGGTCGCCACAATGGATCATCTGCCTCCATCTTACCCTGTCCCTTCCTTTCTCTTCCCCTACACCAACCCTCTGCATGTCCTCCTTCACTACATCCATCAATCTTCTCTGTGGTCTTCCTCTATTCCTCCTGCCTGGCAGCTCCATCCTCAAAATCCTTTGTCCGCTATATCCACTATCCCTCCTCTGAACATGCCCAAACCATCTCAGCCTTGCCTCTCTGACTTTGTCTCCAAACTTCTCAACATAAGCTGTCCCTCTGATGTACTCATTTCTAATCCTGTCCATCCTGGCCACTCCCAGAGAAAATCCCAGCATCTTAAATTCTGCCACCTACAGCTCTTCCTCCTGTCTTTTTGTCAGTGCCACCGTCTGCAAACCATATATCATGGCAGGCCTCATTACCATCTTGTAAACCTTCCCTTTCACTCTTGCTGCTATCCTTCTGTCACAAGACATCCCTGACACTTGTCTCCACCCTGCCTGCACTTTCCTCTTCACCGCTTTTGTGCTCTCTCCGTTGCTTAAATAGCAAGAATACAGCAGGTGAGCTAAAATCTGATTCACACTTCCGATCAGTGTGAGCAGCACAGGAGTCCCAGACATGAAAGGACTTCACTCTAGCTCTTTCTCTTTCTGCTGCAATTCTGAGGTGGGCAATGGCTTGAGTTTGCTCAGTGTCCTCCTTGCTGAATTGAACTGAACGCTGTAAAGCTGTAATGATGAGTTTAGCACCTACATCAGCATGAGGTCTTGGATAAGGAACCCTTTGTCCGCCATGACGTTGTCTCCTGGCCCCAGCAAGGAAAGGATCCCAGTGATCCTTGCGATCTCATTATCAGAGATGCAACTAGTGTATAGGGGTGAGATGAATGTCAGCAATTGGAAGCATTGGAAGAAACTCCAGTCAGCTCTTTCAGTGTCGTCCTATTCTTGCAATGAGAGAATGTTTCAGACTGTGAGGCCAAGGATTAGGCTGTCTCCAGTGCAGTCTCTGACATTATGACAAGATCTCTGGAATCTGAGGGGCATACTGGATTTGACCTTTTCCCTGCTTATTCAGATGGGAAGTGAGGACAGCGTGTTGAAAAGATAATTGGTTCACTAAATGTGGAAATGCTCGCATTAAACATGTCAACAAGGAGCTGCTCCTTTGTATAAACTGCAGCCTGCATGGAGTAAACTAGAAACTCATCTATTAATGGCGTGCTGTGCCGTGGGCTGGGCTCAAATTAGGCAAACTCCCCTACCCTCTTCCCTTTGGCCAAGTACACCAGTCTAAAGGCAGATGGTGTGATAGACTCCCAAAAGATTGTGAAGACGCTCTCAGATGGAAGTTTAGCGTAGAATCTCATTTGGTCATCTGATGCACAATATCGGCTGAAGAGGTCAGGGGATGGTAGGGCCACTTTTACCAGCCTGGCCTCCAAGTCTTGGACACAATCCACAGTCCAATCCAGAGCACTGGTAGAGATAAAGAAATGAAATGCCATAAGATGACAGTGTTTACATCTTTAAAAGCAAATTAAAAGATAATTCCGTGTTATTCAAAGGTTATACAGGACAGTAAGTGCAGATTAAACTGGGCCGTTTGCAGTATTGTGGTACAGTTTACAGTGATGGATGTTGCACCGGTGCAGGCAGACTATGATATCTGTGCTCACTGCTACGTTAGAGCTAGGATAGCAGAGACATTATCAGAGAGAGACATGACTGCACTGAAAGAATTCTGAACTGAAATGTCTGGGAGACTTTAACAACAGTGCATATTATGGTAACGATACAACTTCAAGAGGAAAACACTTATTTACGGGTAAAACTTCAAAAAGAAATTTCAGATTTGACTGGATATTCAGTACATGCATTTTTATGTCCCAGCTGATCACTGAAATTAACATTAATCTAGAAATTCTTCGAAATAACTGCCCACGTAGGTGCCCAGATTTATATTGCTGCTAAGTGACAGAACGAATAATCAGTTAAAGCTGATGATCTTCTTTAGTAACACTTGCCAAATTCTGCATTTATATTAGCTTTATGGCCAATTAGGCGTTGGAAAACAGCACTGGTCAGCTGATCTCAGCTATATATATATATATATATATATATATATATATACACACCAAATATACTAGAATTCAACAGAAATGTTATGTGACTTATTTCTAAGCAAGTAATTTTTCCTGCTGCACTGCTGCAACAGATCTTAGAGTTCCCCCACGTCAAATTTGAACCTCTGGTGGTCAGTAACTGCAATCAGTGAGAGAGCTACACGAAAAAGACTTCCATGCATGTGCTATGGAGATTCTGGTCTGTCATGTTCAGTGCTTTGCTGTCATCTTTTGGTCACTCTTAGTCATTACATGAGGGCTGGAAGGTTTAAGATGAGGCTTAAAACTTTCCTTTTTGATAAAGCTTATAGTTAGAGCTTAGTTATGCTGCAATAGGTTTAGGCTGCTGGGGGGCTTCTTATGATGTGCCGGGCATTCCTTTTCCACCCACCTCTTTTCACTCCCCATGCATTAATTTGCTGCTGCTGCTGCATATTATTAAATGTTGTCTTCCCTCTCCCACAGTCTGTGACCCTCTATGCTCTCCTTTCTCTCCTGCCTTTCCCTTCACCCCTGGCCGGTCAACGCAGATGGCTGCTCCACCCTGAGCCTGGTTCTGCCGGAGGTCTCTTCCTGCTAAGAGGGAGTTCTTCCTCCCCACACAAAACAGTAAAAACAAAAGACTGATGCGATGTGTAGAAAAATTAAGAACTGTGGAAATGCTTGAAACACTGGCAGATCTCCACTTAATGTGACCTCTCTTGACAGCTGAAGCCTCATGTGAGCTTCAAGCTGCTGATTCTGTCCCTCAGTGCTGTAACCACATCAGGAAGGATCCGCTGATGGTGTGAACGGCAGCAATGATAACAGCATCACACAGGCTCCTGTTTTAACATAGAACTCAGACGCTGTGACTCTTTCCTTTAAAGCTAGCTGCTTTTTTCCACTCTTGACTGGAAGCTGCTTTCACTTTACCCACCTTATCTAAAATACGGGCTTTGTGCACTGAGGTCAGAGGTCGCACAGTATCCTGCCTACAGGAAACGTGGAGACTATTTCTTCGGCTGAAAGTAGTTCCATCCTAAAGTGCTCCTGTGGATGTGGTTTGTCCAGACGAGCAACAAGGCTGGTGCTGAATTTTCTAAATTTTATAATAAACCAAAGACAAACTAAGCTCACCTCCACTGCAGAGCTGACATGTCGGCGTCACAAGTTTCAAATTAAACCTCAAGAAAGCAACACCACAAGAACTGTTTGCACACACTGAACTGAAGGAAAGTCTGAAGGAAAGTGATATACTGGGAAAGATTCCACTTTGACTGCAGGTTTCACTGCACTCTGTCAGTCGCTCGTACACATTTGGGCCTTTGCACTGAAATTCTCCATGAAACGCTGTGAGATCAGGGGACACATTTTCATTCTTTAAAAACGTCTTATTACTGGCAAAAAGCTCAGACTGTACTTTTACCCGAACTACTACTATTACTGAGTCTCCATTGTGCTGATGGTGAACAGTTTTCAGTCTGCTGTAATCGCCCCTCCATGGAACTAAATGCAGTAACACATCAGTGGAACTCTCAGCTCCAGTGGACATCTGAGCGACAGCCTTAAATTGTTAAACACTTTTTTTTTTTTTACGGTGGCTGGGAAGTGAAATTACAAAATGAGAAAATTCCTTGAAGATTATAATGAATAACTATTTAGTGTGTTGCATATTTAAGCAGCTGATTAGTTGTATCAACACTTGAATGTAACCAATACCCACCACAATTCAGTACAATTCAAAAACTTTAAAAAAAAAATGTATTGTCATGTAACACAGAACATAAACAAAACAAAAGTACGGCTGCATTTCAAAATAAGAGGAAGTAAATAAAATCTTTGCATGTTCAAATAAAGTGTTTATCTTCAGAAAAATAAAGGGAGGAAAAGATTGAGTTTGCCTTTCTTTTTCACATCTTGACTCAAAAAAATGTTAGATAATAAATCTCAACACATCTTAACAACTGAGCAGTTTTAGAGGCTCACTTTCTTCCTACCATAGGAGTCTCCATCTGCGGTTAGTGAAACCACTTCTCTTGGCTCTTTTCCTCTCATTTTTAACATCTCCTTAATAGCCAGGCAGATCTGTTCTCCTCTTGTACTGCTCTGAAGGGCAGCGACACCTCACAGGCCTTCACAGAAAGCCTGTGTGGCTCAGGATCCTGGTGGACTGGTCACACTGGGCTCTGAGACGACTTATTGTGTGTGATCTCACTGCAGATTTCAGTGGGGTTGTGTGATCAAAACCTTCATGTTTTGTCTCATAATGGCATTTCACATGAGTGCCAATTTACAGATTAAACACTTTATTTTCGCTGGCCAATCCTTTTTTTTTTTTTTTTTTTTATCCCTTTTTTTTTTTTTTTTTTTTTTTCCCTTCTCTCCCTT
>VUQH01039106.1:0-13630 GCA_015106775.1 Etroplus canarensis
GGCACTGACAAAAAGAGAGGAGGTGGAGCTGGTGGTGGCAGAATTGAAGATGTTGAGATTTTTGCTGGGAGTGACCAGGATGGACAGGATTAGAAATGAGTACATCTGAGGGACAGCTCATGTTGAGAAGCTTGGAGACAAAGTCAGAGAGGCAAGGCTGAGATGGTTTGGACATGTTCAGAGGAGGGATAGTGGATATATTGGACAAAGGATGTTGACGATGGAGCTGCCAGGCAGGAGGAGAAGAGGAAGACCACAGAGAAGATTCATGGATGTAGTGAAGGAGGACATGCAGAGGGTTGGTGTGAGGGAAGAGGATGCAAGGGACAGGGTGAGATGGAGGCAGATGATCTGCTGTGGCGACCCCTAATGGGAGCAGCGAAAAAGAAGCAGAAGATTTGAAAGTGATCTGACAGAAAATGTTCATCTGTTATGTGTTGCCTAGTTATTATGTTTTCCTTTATTTGGAGAAAGACATTTCCAAGCTAAAGTTGATGCAGAGCCACAGAATCCACTAGAAATTCGGGATCTGATGTTCAGAATTTCAGGGCTTAATGTGTCCCAGTGTGTCTAAGCAGACATTCCTTGTTTATATCCTGCAAACCTACATGACAGCACGTCAGTGGAAGATGAACATTGGCGTCACCATGTGGCCTTTCTGTATTAGGTCTACAGTAAATATTACGGCACCCTCTGGGCCGTGAGATATACAACAGGGAGAACATAAACAGAGAGCAGTACACAGCAGCATCCTGCAGGCTGCACCCCGTAAACACTGTCGGTAACACTGCGTTGAGCTGCAGCTCCTCCCCCCGGCACACAGAGCGGTGGACTGGCCCTTTAAGGAGACAGCTGAGCTCCGAACTGGCGAGCGCGTCGCTGCCGCGAGATACATTTCATCATTAATGAACGCGGCGGCAGCAGGGCTCGTTTAACCACACTGTGATTTTCTTTCTTTTTTTTTTTTTTTACATTTGGACTCATACGAAGTGTGCTTTTAAACCCCAGGAGGAGAAATGAGACCCGGCGCCCTGCCGGCTTTGCCCTCCGGTGCGTAATTGATTCGGTAAGTCTTATTTGTGTCATCCGCGTACGATACAATCTGTTTACGCGTCTCTTCTCACACAGAATTTAACCCCTGTGGCGCAAAAAAAACAATGCAGTCTACAACCTGCTTTTCATCCGTCATTTCTACAGTGAATGTTCTCCCAGTCCAGACGAATTTCATCGTATAAAGTTGCCATTGTGTGTTACTGTAGTGGCCATCTTTGGGTTCCACTTTGAATAGAGGCTGGCGCAGTGTTCGCCAGATCACTGTTATAGCTACACTATAAGGCACCTTTCAGCTGCTCCCCAGTATTCTTCACCAAGGGGTCACCACAGCGGATTAATCCCCATTGGTAATTTGGCAAGAGGTTTTACACCGGATGCCCTTCCTGACGCAACTCTCCATTGTGAGAGGGGCTCATGTCTCCACCTGGAACTCAAGCTCTGATTTCATTTATTGTTATGAGGTGGCGCACTGAACTCAATCCAAGATCATTATAAAATTCATGTCAGCAATAATGGTTAAAAAAAAACATGATGCTTCAATAATATTTATGGCACTAAAAAAAAATTGCAAAACTGAAAGGAATAAAGTCTCCAGCAATACAGTGCAGATCTTGTGAAACTCATAAACTCTTAAGAGTGACTGAATTAACTGACTGATGAATTAAAATGCTATTTTGTTCATTTTCTTTCATGCCATGCCAAAATTCTCAATATGAATGGAGAGTACTGTCCTTTTCATTCAGTCTTTATCTAAAAGCCCTGTTTATTATGGCTGTTTGTGTATTATATTATTGGCTTTTGGTGGAAATGAGTCATTTTTGTTGTAAATTATTTTAAAGATGTCTTTAACCCATAAGAATCCATGGTGACCTGCATGTAACAAACACTTAACATTTTTTACAGCTGTGTGGGCCTCTTGGTCTGTTGTTTATCCCCCATAATTTTCCTGTAAGGAAAAATGGGTCTGGGTTCTTATGGGTTAAACTAGTATTTCATCCTTTTTGGTTCACACATATTTTCTAAGCTCTTTCCAGTTCTGGTCTAAAAATGTGCGCAATGGCTCCAGTTTCACTCTCACCTTTTACACCAGGAAAGCACAATCAAAAAATTGCATGCATTAAGCTTTCACCTAAATGCAGTCCCATATTGATATCCATTTCCTCTGTGTTACTTTTTGATTCAATTGTAAAGAGTGGGGTCACTGCTGATTCCTTTTTTCCCCTGTAACAGACACTTTTGAGATTACCTGGTGCTGCTCTTGACTAATTAAAGCTTCCCTAAATGTGCAGAGTGAGAATTATGGGCTGCAGTCCTAATTTTGGCACAGTGACAAACCTCCGAATCCTGCTGGTGTTTAACTTCCTACCTTTGTTGTTTCAGGACATTCTGTACACCAGCTAGGCTGCGCCTCAGGGAGCTTCTCTTCATAGAAATAAGTAAATGATAATGGAAGACAAACGCAAGAAGCGGAGCCCAAAAGTGTCACTCCCCCAGCCGCCTCCACCCCCAGTCAACCCCCGCAAGCTCTCCGTCCTGCCTGCCAGCAAAAGTGCCACCTTCTCCCTTGGCCTGCCGCAGCCTCCCTCCCCAAAAAACCGAAGCAAGTATAAAAGATCCATAGGAGCGCCAGGACAGCCCAAAGAGGTGTTCGCAGCCGTCGTAGCTCCACCAAAGATCACCAGGTTTGTGTCTTAATGCAACAGGGAGACCTGTCAGAACTGCAGTTGTCTTGTCGTTTGGGGGTTATATTTCATATCTCTGCAGATAAGGGCCAAAGTAAGCAATTTAAGATCTTAAAACCTGCCTGTAAGTGTACTTTAAAACATGTGTATGTTCAAACATAGCAATCAGATTTAGGTGTTTCTGACATTCAAAATAGAAATTATTTCATATTCACTCACTGGCCACTTTATTACTTACACCTTTTACCAGGTTGGACCCCCTTTTGCCCCTATGACTGCCTTAATTCTTTGTGGCATAAATTTAACAATGTGCTGGAAACATTCATTACAGATTTTGATCCATATTGACACGATAGCATGACACAGTTGTCAGTACATCTCTCACGTTTCTCAGCTGCACATCGGTGATGAGAATCTCCTGTTCCACCACATCCCAAAGGTGCTCTATTGGATCGAGAACTGATGACCGTAGAGAAAATTTGAGTAAAGTCATCTCATTGTCACGTTCAAGAAACATTTTGAGATGGGGAGGTGCAAGCCAGTGTACTTCTGTGCCCATCACAGAAGGGCTGCATGTTTATAGAGGACATTGCATTTGGCTTCTCTGCACCTTATATTTCATTCTGCTCAACACAGACCTGTTGCATCCAATGAATTTTAAACAAGAGCGTGGGGTCGTAGGAGGTTAAAACAAGGCTGAATTTCACCTACAAATCTGGCAAAAAAGAGATGCAGTAATTATTTAAATAAGAAAAATATGGTTGTATTGTTTTTAATGTCACATCTTAACAAGAGCACAAAAAAGCCACAATTGTGATGTTTTTTGTTCATCAGACCCCACAGGGAGAAGCCCAGGGCCCCCCAGCCAGCAGGGCCCAGTAAAGTAGTCCAGTCATCCCCCCTGCAGCACTCCTTCCTTACAGATGTTTCAGACGTGAGAGAGATGGAGGGAGGCCTCTTGAACCTCCTCAATGACTTCCACTCAGGCAAACTACAGGCTTTCGGTAAGATACAGGCCCCTAAGAGAGTTTTCTGTTACAGGCTGAAAATAAAGGCAGTTGAAGAGTGGCTTTGTTACTTGAATCAGACTGAAATCAAATAGCTTTGGTGCTATTTTTACTCCTCTGCTGCCATGGAAATACTTTTGACTTTGATACAGTCACAAGAGATGACACACTGTGCTGTAGAGAGGTCTGGTTTAACGTGATTGCTGATTTATAGGTAAAGTATGCTCCTTTGAGCAGCTGGAACACGTGCGTGAGATGCAGGAGAAACTGGCACGACTGCATTTCAGCCTCGACAGCCATGTGGAGGAGCTTTCTGAGGACCAGAGGAAGTGTGCCTCCGACCACAACCTGGAACACCTGCTCTGCAATGTAAGAAAAGCAATAGCACATTATAGGGACAATTCCTCCAAAAATCAAATATAAATGTTTTATCTCAGTCAGTTTGTTGGTATCAGCTGTACAGATGACTTCCTTTTTTAGTAAAAGAAACAAGGGAGGATTCACACATGCACTTTGCCTTCAGCATTTGGCTATAAAAATGCGTGATGGTTGCTGATGTGATCTTCATATCGACAACAACCAATCACTCACAAGGCAAACTAATGGACCTTCATGTTGTTGTCGAACAACAGGCTCCACAAGCAACTACCCCTTGCCCAGGATATTTTCATAATGCAATTTGATCACCTGGCTCTTGATAAGTTGAAAGCAAGCAGCACGGGTGAAGTGAAGTAACAGTTCCACAATCCAGTTTGGCAGTGTATGACATCACCTCATTTCCAGTGAATGAGAGGCGAGTGCTGAAACGTGTGAATCCTCCCTAAATGGCACTTGACTTGTGGTGCTAAACCCCCACAAATCAAAGTAAATAAGTTTAGTGGACAGAATTGTGGAGGGGGGTCCATTTTGGTGGCCTCAGGATCTCATCTTTACTTTTCAGAGTTGATTTAATTCTGTTGGTCTCATCAAGCGATGGCCTCCAGCTCACACTGGGGCAGTTTGCATCTAAGTGTGATGGAGCTGGATCTCGGGAATAAGTTGCTGCCGCAAATGGGTGGAGGAGTTTAAATGTCTCAGGGGTTTTTGTTTACGAGGGAGGGGAGAGTGGAGGGGAAATTGACAGACAGATTGGATTTGCAGATGCTGCATTGGTCTGTTGTGATGAGGAGTGCTTAACTTGAAAGCGACGCTGTCGATTTACCGGTCAGTCTACGTTCTTACCTTCACCTATGGTCACGGTCTTTGGGTAGTGACCAAAAGAATGAGACAGCAGATACAAGTGGCAGATATGAGTTTCCTTTGAAGGGTGTGTGGGCTCAGCCTTGGAGCTACTTCTCCATATTGAAAGGAGTGGGTTGAGGCGTTTCAGGCATATCTGAAAGGAGGAAGCCCGGGGCAGAGTCAGAAGCTGGAGAGGTGGCCAGTAGTGGTGTGCCATACTGCAAAATTTGTTATTGAGCCGATACCAAGTAAATATACGGCCGATATCACAGTTATTGATACCGATATTTTTAACTTAAAATTACTGTAATTATGCCAAGCTCTTGGTGAATCATTTCGGTGAAATAATAAAATAATTAACCCAATAGCCTCTCTAGATGCAACTTAAATACAGGAATTCTCTAGCTTCTGTTTCACAGTTCATAGAAATAGTTTTTACATTCAGTCATTTTCATGTTTCATGTTTGAGGAATTGTTTCCGGTTTCAATATATTAATCAATTTAACACACTTCAAAGGACTGAATATATTATTTGAATCTCTAAATATAGTGTATATGTTTATCGGCCTTCAGTGATCAGTAACCATTTGTACTTTGGAAAATAACTTATGATGGACTGACTGAAACATGATTTTCCCCACTGTATAAACTCCCTGGATATTCTTTGCCTCTCTGAAATGACTCAGTCAGTGTGCTGTGCCAGGAGTCTCTGAGGGATATACCTGTGCATCTGTGCCTTTAGTTTGTAGCTCGCTGTGCTCTTTTTCCTGTTTCTTCAAGTGCTTGAATAAATTCATAGTGTTTCCACAGTAGCGTAAACTTTCAAAACACACATTGCACTTCGCAGGGTTTTTGTCTGTTATTGTACTACATCCACATAAATGTGAGGAACGTATTTACACAGGTAAGTCTACTTTTTGATGGAATGAGAGCAAGTAAAGGAGAAAAACAAACAACATATCATTCCGATACTGATATCGCTATTGGTATCGATATTATCCATACTTGTATCGATCCGCCCACCACTATTCAATTCAATTCAATTCATTTTTATTTATATAGCGCCAATTCACAACAAAAGTTGCCTCGAGGCGCTTCACACTGTAGGGTAAAGATACTACAGTGTTAAAGAGAAAACCCCAACAAGCCGATGATCCCCTATGAGCAAGCACTTGGCGACCGTGGGAAGGAAAAACTCCCTTTTAACAGGAAGAAACCTCCGGCAGAACCAGGCTCAGGGAGGGGCAGCCATCTGCCTCGACTGGTTGGGGGTGAGGGGACAGAGAAGACAGAAAGGAGAGCAGAAAGAGACAGACTATGGGAGAGAGAAGACAACGTTTAATGACATGCAACAGCAGCAAATAGATGCATGGGGAGTGAAAAGAGGTGGGTGGAGAAGAAATGCCCAGCACATCATAAGAAGCCCCCCAGCAGCCTAAACCTATTGCAGCATAACTAAGCCCTAACCATAAGCTTCATCAAAAAGGAAAGTTTTAAGTCTAATCTTAAAAGTAGAGAGGGTGTCTGCTTTCTGAATACAAACTGGGACCTGGTCCCACAGGAGAGGGGCCTGATAGCTGAAGGCTCTGCCTCCCGTTCTACTTTTAAAAACTTTAGGAACCATAAGTAGGTCTGCACTCTGAGAGCAAAGTGCTCTAATAGGAAAATGTGGTACAATGAGGGCTTTAAGATAGGATGGGGCTTGACTGTTCAAGACTTTGTAAGTTAGTACAAGGATTTTAAATTCAATTCTTGATTTAACAGGGAGCCAATGAAGAGAAGCTAATATAGGGGAAATATGATCTCTCTTTCTAGTCCCCACTAGTGGCCAGGAAGAGGGCAGTAATGATGTCTCTGCTTAAACTGCTGCCCCAGTGACCTGGACCCAGATAAGCAGCAGAAATTAGGTGGATGGATATTTAAGAGAGGGTTAAGTGCAACTCAACTCAAACAAAAATACAAAATACAGACCAGAGGAAAACATGCATTATTGATTTTGGGGTGAACTGTCCTTTTTTTAAAGGAAGAAAGATACAACCGCAGTTCTCACAGTTCATAAGTCTATTGTCTAAATTTCACTTGTTACATGTCTATAATAACATAAAAATAATAGCAGTAGTAAGGTAAGCAGACTTCACGCTAATTTTTCATACTACTCTGATCCTTTGAAAATGCTAATACTACAAAGGGGCTATTTGCCAATTTTCCACTTGAATTTCAGTTCATCTGCTTCTTTAGCACATTTAAAAGCGAAAATGCTATCCTGCACAGTGATGTGCCGTCTAAGAATGCCTCGACAGAGTTTCTATTGTTAGTGTGTTGTGCGGCTCCTAGTTACCCACGCCTGGGGCTGCTATGCTCACTGCAGGGAAGCTGCAGCACTGTGTGTGAGGGAGGTGAGAAAAAGCCTTCAGCTCATTACAGACCCTGCTGCCAGGAATGCGCTCTAGCTGCGGCCACGGTGGATCATTGTGCCTCAGAGCAGATGGGCTGTGGAGTGACTTTACTGTGTGTGGATAGGAAAGGAAGCTGACCGTTTGCTTTTGCAAACATTGTATGGTACATGATGGCAGTTTAATTCAAATATTGATCTGACACACACAGGGTGTTATGTAATGTGATCACATGTAGAGGTTAGTGCGCTTTACTACCTTCTGTTTCTATTTTTGGCTGTGTATTTTCAATGCACCTCTTTTGTTTCCACAGCTGGAGGAGCTCAGCACCTCAATGTATCCTTTCTTAGCTGAATGCCTGCTTATTTACGGGAATCACCCAGCAGTCCAGGAGTGGACGCTGGATTCGGATGATGTGTTCTCAGGTCAGATTCCTCCTGTGGTGAATCCTTAATGTATGCCTGCTCAGACAAAAGCTCCACTTGGCCGAGAACCAGGACCTACCCAAGACATCTGGTCCCTGACAGAGTGAGGTGTTCGGGATGGCAACCACACATTCATCGCCTCCCAACATCCAACATGGAATTGATCCAGCTGCCTTAGTAAAAGGATGGAAAGATCGACAGGGGGAGGCGGGGCTAATTTTTCCATTTGGTCAGTGAAGCCGAGGGAACAAAATGAGGACTCAGAGTATTAAGCGAACACTCAACCGATATCATGAACAACCTCATTCATAGTACACAAAACAACTGATCAGGAACGTATTGGCTTCAGCTGATAGTTACATCATTTAAGAAATGAGTAAATCCAAGAGAGTGAAGTCATTGGGTCTCCATTTTTCATTCCAAAAAAGCACATTTAGTGAGAAGTTTATTTATATTTCCTTCTTGCCTGTTATACCTAAACTGTTACATATACCATCTAAAAATACTCATCTGTACGCAAAGGTAGCAAACGCATTTGGCCCTTTTGACGACACCACTGTGGTTAGCTTAGAATTTAAGGGAGTTTTGCTCATATTCTGAAAGCACTCCCTCATTTTTATATCTTTGCTAGAAGTTTGTTAAAGCAAAACACTGGATTTGGATGACAACAAGTATGTTTGATTATCTTGTCTGTATATTGCTCATATACATTTTTGATTATGTGCAGTTTGGCTGCTGTATTTGTTGAAAGAATTGCCTTTAGGCTTTTTTTTTTTGAATGAGTGCCCAGTGGCAGCATCCCTCCAAGCACAAGGTAGTCCATCCTGCAGCTGAAGTGCTGTAAAAATCACGTACTGTCAGATGAAAGTTGAACAGTTTGTTCAGTCTGACACTTGTCTATTATGACGCTGTAAGGACCGCACATGTAGTGTTTTGTAGCTGGCATAAATTTCTGTTTCAAAATGGCAGCTACTTTCATATTTTAAAAGGTTTAAAGATTTATTAAATTACAAACCTGAGACTGGCCCTTGGCCATCATGTTTAGTCCCTGAGAAGCCAACTGCTGAGCTATTAGTGTTCGTTAATCATCAAAGCATTTTAAAGCAATGTTGAGTTATTAAAAATGTGAGCCCTTTGTTTTTTATTGCGTGCTAAGGCTACCTCTTTCTCAAGGCCTTTAAACAGCCTGGTTACTCTTTCAAGGATCCTTCACAGCCTGTCATCTTCTGTTATTTTACATTTGAAGAGTAGTCATCAGAACACTAGATATGGTTAGCTTTTACTGAACACGTCATATGAACGAGGTACAGTGAATTAAAAAAACACTTGCATATTCAGTAACTGCACCCATTAATAAAGGTATATTAGATTACTTAAAGTGTATAATGTGTGTTTATGGACAAATTTATTCATCTTTTTTTCTTGGCACCAGAACATCAGTGATGGAGTAGCTCACAATCCTTCATGATTGAAAGGTTATTGTAAACTATAATGTACAGAAAGAGTGGTACGTTTTCTTATGACTGGCTGGGTGTAAGATGAGGATTATACATTAAGCCATGACAAGTCCAGAAGGCTCACAAACGGTCATATCCAGGACAACGGCCCTAGTGCTCGACTGGCCCTAATCGCATTTATGATGGGAGCGGGGCACATGCAGACACTCATTTTATGAACATTACAATCCAGACCGATTAAATGTTCCTTTTGTGAAAGTTTCACTGAAATGTGACCAATGCCCTACACTCACCAGCCACTTGATTTGGTGCAACATGATCTGAGCTTTGTGATGAAACATTATTCTGCATCAAAAGATGGGTACACTGTGGTCATAAAGGGGTGAACATGGTCACCAGTGATACTGAGGTAGGCTGTGGTCTTTGAATAATGCTCAAATGACACTAAGGGGCCCAAAGTATGCCAAGAAAACATCCCCTATATCATTACACACTGCCATCTCAAAAACTGACAAAAAGAGCCTTTTGACCTCCAAAATAGTGGAATTCTAATTAACTGTCAGTGTTCTCAATGAAATTCAGGAACTTAAAAAAGGCATTGTAGAAGTTACACTGCTGCCCGAACTGATACAAGACAGGAATGATCCATGCTTTTTCCAATTTATGCCAACTGCTGACCCTAATATCAGAATGTTGCAGCAGAAATCGAGATTCACTGGACATGGCAATGTTTTTCCAGTCTTCTATTGCCCAATTCTGGTGAGCCCGTGAAAATTGTAGCCTCAGTTTTCTGTTCTTAGGTGGCCAGAGTGACACCCAGTGTGGTCTGCTACTGCTTTAGCCCATCTGCTTCAAGGTTGGACCTGTTAAACTTTCAGAGATGCTTTTCTGTGTAACTTGGTTGTACAGAGGTGTTATTTGAGTTACTGTTGCCTTCCTATTGAAGCAGTCTGGCCATTTTCCTCTGACATCTGCCACTCACTGGATATTTTCTCTTTTTTGGACTATCCTTTGTAAACTATAGAGATGATTGTGCAGGAAAAATCCCAGTAGGTCAGCCCGTCTGGCACCACAACCACACCACATTCAAAGTTCCTGCCATGTGATTGGCTGATTAGATATTTGCATTAATGAGCATTTGAACAGGTCTTCCTAATAAAGTGGGAAGTGTAGGGATGGTAGCAATTTGTGTGAAAATAGAAAATTCCTGTAAAGTGACAAATATGTCTTTGAGATCAGGCTTAATTTGGGTGAAGGCCCATTAGGTAATCACCGTGTGCCAGTTTTACTAAAGTCTGACCAATAGACGGAGTAGCATTTCTTGTGAATTGTGGACAGATGGACGGATGGCTCGCTCACCGTGGCATAAGCTCACTGGTCCTCAGGCCAAATGAACTATGTATTGTTGTAAACAGACATTAATGACCACAGTCAGTCCCTCCATCCCATCTCCAATCTGAGAATGAGGCACACTGAAGTTAATTTTACAGAAATAAAACAGTTTATTCATATATCCTTTTGATCTTGTTCACAAACAAGTTCAGTTATAATTTAACAATAGATGCGTTAAAAGGCTACTTGAAGACTGGCACTATACTGAGACAATATGAGACCTGGGCCTTGACTGTTTCTCAGGCAAACAAAGAAGTAAAACTTTTCCTTTCACACTCAAGAGTTCGAAATCAACCATGATCTAGGCATCCATGTTCACATAAATGTCCTTGACAAAGCTATCAACAATTTTGATATGCCAGTAAATTTTGGTCATGCAAAAAGAGACAGATAGTACCAACTCATTAATATGACTTTTAAACCATAACACAATAGATAAATTATAACTGTACCGTCATATATCAAACACACATTAAGCTAATACTGTGCAAATACACATTTGAGCTGTACAAAAGTATTTTTGTACTATTTGTGTTTATCTCAATTCAAAAATCTCCAAATCAACTACATGAAGACATTTTTTAAAAACATCACATCACATTTCATGAAACAACAAAAATATACAACTTTCAGGTCCCTGTGTTCTTCCTTTTCTTTTTTGTGCATTTAAATTTTACATTCTGCAATAGTGTCTGATTTGTCTACAGTACATGTATAGATGGGGGTGGGGCAATGACAATGAGCTACTTTCAAAGTGCAAAGAGAGCAGGTTGAGTATGATTAAGACCTGATGTCAGTATGTTACAGCTGTCCATGCTCCTGTACCAGAGGAAATCTCACTGAGATAAGAATAAGCGTTCCAACTTTTTAAGGACTTTCTCTTTATTTATACAAAAGTGCAGGCACTATAAGAAATGTAGAACATCTCTATCTTCAAGTAAGATCAGTGTTAATTCTGTTGCTCTTTCAATATTTGTTTGTTTGAAGTCTGCTTTACCTTATGACAAGGTCCTCAAGATATCATTTAAACTTTTACGGATATTGGCAGGCTGAGAGGCAGCACACTCGCTCAAGTTTGGCCCCATCTGGGCATAAAGGGCTTGGCACAGGTTGGCGGTAGCACCCCTTACGCTGCCGACCCGGCCATGAATGGTGCCGATGTGGGTAGAGGTGCCCAGGAGGTGCCAGAGCAACGGCAACACTTTCTGCTCTACCATCTGGGGCTTATGAAGATAGAGCGCTGTCACAAGGTCTAAATACAGAAAGGGAGAAACAACACATGATCAAAAATGGACAAAAGAGCTGTACAGAGCTGTTTACAGTGTTCAGAACTGTTATGACACACATACCTGCGACCTTTTCAATAAGATCCACCTTTGCTTTGCCACTTAAAAACTGAGCCTTGATGCAAAAAAGCTGAAGGAGAAATTTGTTGTCTGCAGAGGGTAAAAAAAGACAGTCAAACAGAAGCCATTTTCCAAATACAAATTAGCCTAAAATTTTCCCTCTAAAAATATTCGACTGCTCAAAATGAGTACCTATATTGGAGATAAGTGCATTAATAGCTCCAATAGCAGCAGAGTAAATGGCATTGTTCTTTGAGTTGAGGTGATTGTCCACGATTGCAGGGACCAGGATGTTGACCACTTGGGATAGATTGTTCTTTAACAAGGGAATGATTTTATGTAAAGACTCCAGGGCATACAAGTTGACTTTGCTGTTGGACTCTTGCAGCCTGGCTTTGAAAGCATCAAACACCTAAATGAAGAGAAATCAGAGAAGGATAAACGCTTTGTGGTCTTTTGATGATAACTGAGATAACAATAACAATGTGCATGAAGAAATATTGAATGGATTTGAAAAAAAAATGCTGGCACTAACCTGGAATATACCATTGATGACCATGGTGGGGTTGTGTTTACAGTCAGCCACTAGCTGGTCGATGCCTTTGATCCTCTCTCTGAAGTCCTTTGAACCCAGCAGACCTGAGATCTGCTTGATGTATTCAGTCTTGTCTGCAATGCTCTGTGTCTGAGCTCTACAGCTGTAATGGCTATGGGACTCCCTGTAGATAAAACATATGATAAATGCTTTTACACCTGTTATGTGGTTTGTGAGAGCTAGATATCAGTTAAGGGGCACCTTTGCTGTAGTGCTTGTTATCCACACCCACCTTTTGGTCTGGTTGAGTGGCTTTCTGTTAAGAGACGAGGCCCTGACTGCACTGCTGCCTGGGAGGGAGCGTCTGTCCCTGGCTGATTGAGAATCTAGAGGCATCTCACCAAGGCCCTAAAAAGCCCAACAATCTGCCGGTTAGATGGCTGTATTTGACTTCCAGCCAAAACACCATTTCTTTTGGTAAACAGAAACAGAAACAAAAACACTACCTTTGTCTTTAGAGTGAAGACAGTGTTTCTGACAGTCTGCAGGTCTTTTGTAGGGATGTATTTCTCCAAGATGCTGTCAAATTCTGGGTGGGAAGACAGGGACAGCAGCATTCGACGTCCGAAGTACCTGTGGGGAGAGACAGTGTAATGGTACAGTCAAGTGAAAAAGAAAGTTTTCACTGGAGTCTATGCAGTCCTGTGAAAAATTAAGTACACCCTTACTCTTTCTATAGGAATTAAGAGGGTAAGTAGCAGCCAGGTGTTGGTAATCAAATGCACTTGATTAACTGATTATCTAATAATGAGATAACCTCTAAAAAAGCGCAAGGTTTGTCAGTTTGCTGCTCTCAGGTGTGTGCTAACACAAACCAGCCACAGGGGCCCACAAGCCAGCGTAGTCCTAGTGCCGGTCCCAAGCCCAGGTAGATGGTGCGGGTTGCGTCAGGAAGGGCATCCGGCGTAAAAACTTTGCCAAATCAAATATGCGGATTCATAACACTACTTCCATACCGGATTGGTCGCAGCCCAGGTTAACAACGACTGCCTCCGGTGCCGTTAGCCAACAGGGTGCTGGTGGAAACTATGCTACTGTTGGCCGAAGACCAAGGAGGGG
>VUQH01039107.1:0-23399 GCA_015106775.1 Etroplus canarensis
GAGACCTGCTATGATGTATGGTTTGGAGACGGTGGCACTGACAAAAAGACAGGAAGCAGAGCTGGAGGTGGCAGAACTGAAGATGTTGAGATTTTCCCTGGGAGTGACCAGGATGGACAGGATTAGAAATGAGTACATCAGAGGGACAGCTCATGTTGAGAAGTTTGGAGACAAAGTCAGAAAGGCAAGGCTGAGATGGCTTGGACATATACAGACATGTATATTGGACAAAGGATGTTGAAGATGGAGCTGCCAGGCAGGAGGAGAAGAGGAAGACCACAGAGAAGATTGATGGATGTAGTGAAGGAGGACATGCAGAGGGCTGGTGTGAGGGAAGAGGATGAGATGGAGGCAGATGATCCGCTGTGGCAACCCCTAACGGGAGCAGCCGAAAGAAGAAGAAGAAGATTTGTTTACATAAAAAATTAATAAAAGAAAAATAAAAAAGATAAAAAGGGTGATCCCTTATTAGAATTTGGTTGTACTTGTTTCTTCTTTATCTGGGATGTGACAAATCTAAAATGTAGTGAACTGTTTATAAAGTTGATTTTTTTAGTAGCAACAGTATTACAGCCAGTAATATTAGAAATAAAAATGGAGGTATTTCTGGCAGAAATCCTATTAACAGCATTACACTGTTGATGTAGTGCACTGTAAGTGTTGTGAAATGCCTGATGCCGTCATGCAGCCTTCAGCAGCATGTTACAGTAACTGTTACACAACAACAACATGAAGCTGGAACACATGGGACAACAGAGGCTGCAGGCGGTCCACAGGCAGGTGTTCTCACAGCCTGGAGCCTCAGGAGGCCACCTGGCTCCCAGAAACACACACACACACACACACACACACACACACACACACATATGACTTCAGAGGACATTATTATTTTCACTTAAAATTCATTTCCTTGTGTTGTACCGTAAACTTAACCATAACAACTACTTACCTAAATCTAATCTAATCTAATATACATATTCACCTTAAAGTGTAACTATTTATATTATAGGGACTTACTTTGTGTCCCCAAAAGGTGACTGTGTAAACAGGTGTAGGTCCCCACAACATGAGGAATACCTGAAAAACACACACACACACGGGCCCCAGTGGTTACTGTATGTGGATATGCACAATTCCCAACAATGTAACTGCACGGAATCCCAGGAGCCATTTCACAGACGGGGCATCTCTACGACACACACACAAACAGTTAGTCGCAGCAGAGACGACCTCCTGCCCAGGTATAATTGGTGAAAAGTGGCACAAAGTAACTGGAACAGTCACTGCAGCTGTGGGAATAAATCTGGAGTGAGCGGTTGCAAGTTTATGTGCTTTACAAAAATAATGAACTTATCGTTGAAAGGAGCAAATGTGCTGCCTGTGGATCAATCTACATGAACAATGAACTGTCACGCACAGGTACGCTACACGGACAAAAGTATTAGGCCACACCTCAGAATCACGGAATTCTGGTGTTTCATTCAGTCCAGTTGCCACAGGTGTAAAATTCAAGCACCTAGCCATGCAGTCTGCCTTCAGAGAGAGACTTAGGAAAGAATGGGTTGTTCTAAAGCTGAATGACCCACTGGTGTAGGATGCTGCTGCTGCAAGAAGTCAGTTGGAGAAATTTCTTCCCTTATAGATTTTTCATGATCAAGTGCAAGTGGTATTATTGCACAGTGGCAACACTTAGGAAGCTCAGCAACTCAGCCACTAAAATTGCAGGGCGAAGTCGCCGAGTGGCGAGGTGCTTAGTGCATAAACGTTACCGATGCTGTAATGCTGAGTAACCTCAGAGTTTCAAACCTCCTCTGGCATTAACATCAGCACAAAAACGGCGCTCCAGGAGCTTCATGGGTTTCTATGGCCGAACAGCTGCGCGCAAGCCTGACATCACCAAGCACGGCACACCAACGCTGGACTCCGGAGCAGTGGAAATGGGTTCTGTGGCGTGACAAATCACACTTCTCTGACAGTCTGATGGACGAGTCTGGGTTTGCAAATACCAGGAGAACATTACCTGCCTGACTGCATTGTGCCATTGTGTAAAGTTTCCCTGGGCCTCTTAGTTCCAGTGAAAGAAAATCTTAATGTTTCAGCTTGCCAAGACATGCTGGACAGTTCTATGCTTCCAACTTCGTGGGGACAGTTTGAGGAGGCGATTGCAAGCTAGACCCTCTCAGCCAGCATCAGCGTCTGACCTCACAAAAGCTCTAATTCTCACAGAAACACGTCAAAATCTTGTAGAAGTCCTTCCCCAAAGTGAGGAAGCTCTTATAGCTATAGGCTGGGAGGCAAACGCTTATTAATGCCTATGGGAAAAAGAACAGGATGCCATAAAAGCTGCTGTTAGTCCATCTAGTGTGCTCTTTGAAAGACTAAAGTTTTTGTAGGTGCGTTCCAAGCTTCAGAAACATCAAATGACATTCTTATAAGGGAATGTGTAAACACACTTGTGCGAAGACATCCATGCATGCCGCATACTTACGTTATTGCTAACGGGAACAGTGATCGGAGTGGGTCTCCGATGGTCTGAGGTATCAGCCCTTAACAAACGCAGCCTGGATGTAAACTGCTCTAAGCTGTTTAAATATTTAGCGCTTGCCGGTGAGGGGGTCTGTAAATGTCAGGGATAGGGCGAAAAGGACCAAAGTAGTTTAGAAGTACTGAACTTCAGAAACAGTGTCTCATTTGGCAGTCAGTTTGCACTGATTTATAAAAAAAATGTGTTGTTCTGAACACAAATGAAACAAATCTCGTCACATATTGACCACAAAGTGTGTTCTTTCAAAAAAAGTCTGACAGTGTGTAATTAGCTGCGCTGCTGCTGTTTGATCTTTCAGAATCAATGGGTTGATAATTAAGGGGTTGTGTTTAATGCCAATTTAATAAAAGGGCACAATCTTTAATCAGCTGATCATCTCAACACTCGGCAGCCACGTATTTAAAAGCTCAACTGTCCCGTCCTGCTCTTGCTTTCAAACAAGCAATTACATCACCTCAACCGTGGCTCCATTTTCAACAATAGTGTTTGTTCTCCATCTCTGGCCTCATTAGTGCTGATGTTTGTTTGGCTTTTTAGTTCATTTATTTCCCCCATAATAAAAAGACAGAACACTTCTCACACCTTAAACGACTGCACCGGCCCTCGCGGGCAGGAGGAAATGTTGGAAAAAGTCAACATGAAGAGCGGGGGCGACGTTGAGGGCGAAAACGGCTTTCCTCCAATTTACAGCATTTTTATGGTTGAATGGCAGGTTTCCTCTCAGTAGTGCTCAACTTCCTGCAGCCGACAATACACCACGAAGCACATTTAGACGTCGCTTTTCAGAGCACTAAAATTTAAACAGCTGGAAAGAAACATTTTCCTACAGTTTGCGCCGCACAAGCGCTAATCGTGTCACATGATATGAAGTGGATGTACTTTGATTAGAAAGCAAGAACTATAAACCCTCAACGCACTCAGTGGCTTACAGAGCAGGAATCC
Source organism: Etroplus canarensis (assembly GCA_015106775.1). NCBI lineage: Eukaryota > Metazoa > Chordata > Actinopteri > Cichliformes > Cichlidae > Etroplus > Etroplus canarensis. The sequence continues at coordinate 3,488 of VUQH01039107.1, forward strand.
CACAGCTCCGTATGAAGGCCACACCTGCAGGCAAACGACTGCGATCGCGGCAGCTGATCACAGGTGTGCCCACTTCAATCTTAAGATGAAGTGGGCACCCAACACATTACACCTACAGGAGTTTTCATGACATCTCTTCTTAGACCCATAGGCCTTAATATGGAGTTAGTCCCTCATCCCTTTGTAGCTGTAACGGCTTTCATTCTTCAGGAAAGGCTTTCTATAAGATTGTCTGTGGGAATTTTTGCTTGTTCATCAGGAAGAGAATATGTAAGATCAGACATTTATGTTGGACAAGAGGGCCTCGCTTGTAATCTCCAGTCTAATTCACCCCAAAGGTGTTGGATGGGGTTAGGGTCGGGGCTCTGTGTGGGCCAGTCAAGTTCTTCCACGCCAATCTCATCCCACCACGCCTTTATGGATCTTGATTTGTCCACTGAGGCACAACAGAAAAAGGCCTTAACCAAACTGTTCTCACAAAGTTGGAATCATAGAGTTGTCCAACATCTCTGGGCAAGCTAAAGCATTGTGATTTCCCTTCACTGGAACTAAGGGGCCCTGGCCAGTCCTGGAAAAACAACCTCCTAGTATTATCCTTCCTCCACCAAACTTTACAGTCGGCACAGTGCACTCAGGCAGGGAGTGTTTTCCTGGCATTCACCAAACCCAGACTGGTCCATCAGACTGCCAGATAGAGAAGCATGATTCATTACTCCACAGAACACATTTACACTGCTCCAGAGCCTGGTAGGAGGCGTGCTTTACACTACTCCATCCCACACTTGGCATTGTGCTCAGTGATGTAAGGCTTGCATGCAGCTGCTTGGCCATAGAAACCCACGCCAGGAAGCTGATGTTAATGCCAGAGCAGGTTTGGAACGCTGCAGTTCTCAAGTCGACAGAGATTTGGCGACTCTTATGCACTAAATACCTCAGCACTTATCAACATATTGTGTTTCCTAAACGCTTCCACTTTGCAATAACATATATAATGAAGGGAAGAAATTTCATCCACTTGTTGCAAAGGTGGCATCCTGTTGCAATACAGCGCTGGAGTTCAGTGAGCTCTTTAGAACAACAAACGTGTTTGTAAAGGCAGACTGCATGGCTAGGTGCTTGAGTTCATACACCTGTGGACTGAATGAAACTGCTTAATTCAATTATTATTATTATTATTATTATTATTATTATTATTATTAAGAGGTGTGTCCTAAAACTTTTTTGCACATATGGTAACCAATACATTGGTAGAAAGTTGTGAAGTGAAAAGTTCAAGGTTTTTCTTTGTTACTTAAGTTAGAAAAGTAAATTTAATTTCGACAACCTGTTCCTACCAACAAAAAACATGCCTGTTTTGTATTTTCCCCTGAAATTGTCCTCCATTTTTTTTCCCCCTGCATTTTTATCTTCCTCTTTAAAAAGCTAAGAAGAAAATGTGAAAAGTGGAAAATGTTAATCTGCACGTCCTCATTACATTCGAGGCTTGTTGGTAAACTCAGGGCTGCCAACTTTTGGGTTCAGCTCGGAGTGACAGTTATCCCCTCGGGGTGGCGTGGTGGGGGTGGTCTGTGGGTTCTATCTCCCAGACTTGGTGGATTAAGTCAAGAAAAGCTCTCAGATTAGTTAGACTGAAGATGCCACGAAAGCCAAGAATGCATCAAGAACAGGATCAGGACGGCCGGCTTGAGTGTAGCTCTTAAGAGAGCTTTGCTAGCTCAACCGCCACTGGGGCCATATCTATTTACTCAGGAGCCATAAGTACCACTGACCCCTGTCTCATAATTGTCTGCTAATTGCTGCATTTGTTTTTTTGTGGACCACTTTATGCTCCAGCATAGCAGGGTAAATTAGATGGTGACACAGCTAACAGCATGTGATACAGCTGGACTCTGCAGCTTTTATGTCTGTCAAAGGCAGATGTTCAGCTGCATAAATGTGCAAGTTAAAAACAATGACCAGAGTTGAACGCAACGTCTAAGATCCCCCACCAATTCAAATTCACATCACTGAACTGAACTGATTTCAGCTCTCAATCTCAGTTCTGTTTGGTTAAGTTTTAAATGTGACAAGTTGCAGTAATCAAGATGAAAGATATGCTTTAAAGATGTTTATTTTTTTACAACTTATTTCTCCTGATTTTTAAGACTGTAATAGTTTTTACCTTTTCCTAGAGGGGTCACAAGCCAGTGTAGTCCTAGTGCTGGCCCCGAGACTGGATAATTGCATCAGGAAGGGGATCCGGTGTAAATCTGTGCCAGATCACACAAGTGGATTTAGCTGGGGTGACCCCTTGAGGAACCAAAGAAAGGAGCTCTCCAAAGTACCTATTTCTTATTGTTTTTATAGGAAACTGCTGAATATTTTTTTACCGTTTTTAACCCGTGTAGGTGTACCTTTACTTGTGTCTCACTTCATAGGACAGTGGGTCAAAACATCATGGGAATCACAGCTCTGGGGGCTCTAAATGCAAAGAAATACTTTGGGCATGTGATCTCTGGCAAGGCATTGTAAACTCATTAGAAAAATGTAGGTGTTTCCCTTTGAAGCACACACCTGTCACACACCTGTGACCAGGCATCCCGACAGGTGTGGCCTTCACAAGAGCCAGCGTCCCTGCTGCTCTGTAAGACTGGGGACACACTGCTTACCTTATGTGTGCGTGACAGTGGTGGAAACTCTTGCTTTTCATTTTGCCAGCTGTATCTTTTTCCAGGTTCATATACTATAGTGAAAGGGCTTAGTTGTGTAGTGTTGCTGGGAGGATGCCGAGATGATTACCGCCCATTTCTGCTGCGTCGACTCAGACAGAAGGAAAAGGCAACAGCCTCAAGAGGCATGGTGTGTGGTTAATCTCAGCTGTTCACATGATCTCTGGAATGAAACGCAAGGGGTTATGCAAATGTCACGCACAGGTAAGAATGGCAGCGTGTTGCCGGGGCGCTGAATTCAGTTGCACTAAGGGCCACAATGGGCAACGAGATCAAGCCCAGACACATGTAGTTTAATGGCATGTTGTACAGTATTTAATCAAATGTGTGCTTCAGATAGAGTTTTCATGTACAACTGTGTCCATGTAAAGCACTCTGCCAGTCAGCAGGAAAGTTTACCAGCCTCCATAGCATTTAGTATAGAAAAACAATGCATTCTTATAGCAGTTCTACACGAATGTCACCATACAGTCAGCTCGCAACAACCTGTTACACAATCCTGAATTAACACCTGAAGGTAGTTTTTATTAAAACTAAATACAGCTTATTGTGAAGGCAAAGAACATAATCACTCATTTTATTCTTGACACTGGCCATTTAATTAGACACAACTTGCTATTACAGCGTTGGAATCGTTTGCCTTCAGCACATGGCAAAAGATTCATGGCAACAACTTGAATCTTTTCTTTTTCAGCCAGTCTGTAGTGGATTTGCTGCTGTGCTTGGGATCATTGTTCTGCTGCTCGACTCAGCATCAGCCAAGCTCTCGCTGATGGACGGCCTCACATTTGACTCCAGGATATTTTCGTGGTTGACTCACAAGGTGACCACAAGGTGTCCGGGTCCTGTGGCTGCAAAACAAGCCCAAATCATCAGCCCTCCACCGCATTATTTATTAATCCTGGAGATTATTAAAGGATGTGATCTCATCTTTCCAAGGGAAATTATTCCAGAAGCCTTGAGCTTTGTTCAGATGCAACTTTGCAAACCCAAGCCTTGCTGCCATGCTTGTTTTTGTCGCAGTTTTTCCCACAAAGAGGGACTTATTACAGAGGTTTACTACTCTGTGATAGAGAACGATCTGGCTTAAATACCTTGCTCTGGACAAGGTTCAAAGCGAACAGGCGTGCTTGCCAAACACCTGTCTGGATACGCCAACTCCTGCAATCAAGCTGAGGTAATAGCAACCACCCTGCTCACCCACACACTCACACACAAGGTAGAGACGGGGAGAGACCCTTCCAAGCGAGCCCAGCTTGTTCAGCTTTTTCTAATCGTACCGTAATAAACTTTAACATCATAACTGAGGCCTGTAGAATCTGAGACGTAGCCCTCGGGTTGTTTGTCCGTCCTCGGGATTTTGAACTCCTTTGGGCATTCATGCCTGGGACGAATGTGAAGCAGTGTTAATGCACACCTGGATGCTCCAGATCAGCAACCTACCGAACCTTCTGCTTTTATAGGGGTGGTCATAATCGAGTGCATTTGATAAGCAGCGCTAACTCCTATTTACCTTCTTAATTCATATGAAACCATGAAGGGTGCACTTATTTTTTTTCGCAGTCTTGTGAAAATTCTTTTTCACATGACTGTATTTGAATATCTCACACATGTGTAGAAATGTGTTTTAATCTATTTTTATAACTGCATGAAAAATTGGAAGATTTATAGTCATAGCACAAACTCATTGTACAGTAAGCTGTAATTGTATTATGTTAGATTATTGGGTGAAGCAGTTTTTTGGTGAGCCCTCCTCCTCTTTCTTTCTGTGAGGACGGCACACGCATCTGAACGGCGCTGTGGCCTGGCTGTAACGCTCTGAAAAAAGACGTTCTGCCTCAACATGCTGGTGTTTTTCCATCCTTTACCCTGCTCTTGTAAATTCTAGGACAACACGCAGATGGTCTGGGATCCAGAAGTTCTTCCTGTTTTTATGTTTTACTGTCCGTTTTACTGCTTTACATTGTTGCAGCTGGGTTGTTTCAGGTTTTTGTTGCAGGGAGCTTCCTGTACAGACGCATACCATCACTGTTCATAGCTGTACTGCTGGTTTATTAGTGTGATGAGCTGTATAGGACCACAGCGGACCAGTCGGAACTTCTGTTGAGTAAAAAAAAAAACAGGCAATGTAGGCATCTAGAGTTTAGATAGCTACGTGATCATCGGTATTTAGGATTTTCTTCATCCTTACACAGATGTCTTCGATTTCTTGCCATCTCTAAAAAAACGTGGATAAGATGTTTACAAGACATAGTATCGCTGGTCCTCTCAGATAATTGAGCTGCATTTAAGAGCTTCTTAAATGCAGGATAAAACCTTTATTTGAGTTTCTGAAACTAGGATAGGTAAATGTAACACAGAAGATGCCTTAAGGCTTAGCTTGAGAGAAAATTGAGGTTTTCTTTACCCATCCTGGCATCGTGGCTCTTGGTTACTGGGATCCAGCCAGGGAACCAGATGAATCTAAGAGCTCATTTTTAAAATTTCTCCTGGGAGAATGTGTCTGGTCCCCTTCTCCTTTAGAAGAAGATTTCAACCCGGCCTTGCCCCTGCCAAGTCAATCACAACAATTTAGCTATCTAAAATGGGGCAGGTGAGATACAATGGCGTGTCTGCTGTAATCTTTTCTGTTGCACATTGCTACATCACACGTTTTGCTAGCTGTAGATCTGAATTGTGGCCAGAAGCATTTAACAACACTCCCTGGAAATCAAAACTGAACTGAGGGGTTCCAGATCATTTGCATTTGAGCATTTGCTTTGTGATGTCAAGCATATGTGGACGCTGGTTTCTGAAGGGTCCGTTTGGGCCATCAGATGGTGAACTTAAGGGTCTGGACAGATGTCTGCACACCTGCCGAGAAATCTAAAGGGGGAATTTACATTATGACTGCTTCTTTCGCCTGCTCCTGTTAGGGGTTGCCACAGTGGATCATAATACATCCATGAACCTTCTCTGTGGTCTTCCTCTTTTCTTCTTGCCTGACGGCTTCATTTTCAACATCCTTTGTCCTTTTTCCCGTCTCAGCCTTACCTCTCTGATTTTGTCTCCAAACTGCTCAACCTGCCCTGTCCCTCTGAGTTACTTCTGTCTCATCCTGTCCATCCTGGTCCCTCCCAGTGAAATTCTCAGCACTTTCAATTCTGCCACGTCCAGCTCCACATCCTGTCTTTGTGTCAGTGCCACCGTCTCCAGACCACACATCATGGCAGGCCTCACGGCCATCTTGTAAACCTTCCCTTTCACTCTTTCAGTTCAGTTTTATTTATATATTCACAACAAAAGTCGCTTCAAGGTGCTTCACACTGTTAACACTCTACAATATTAAAGAGAAAACCTCAACAATCAGACGATCCCCTATGAGCAAGCACTTGGTGACTGTGGGAAGGAAGAACTCCCTTTAAACTGTGCAATAACAAGTTTATTTTTACCATAACAAATTTATTTATACAATTGTACTTGTCATTCCTGTCCTTTATATCTGGTACCATTGTTGATGTTTGTGGGTGTGTCTTTGTGAACAATGAGAGATCTGACACCGAAACAAACTCTTTGTGTGCGCGAGCATGCTTGATTCTGAATTCTGAGACCTCCAGCAGGCTCAGGGAGGGGCAGCCATCTGCCTCGACCGGTTGGGGCTGACACTCATCTCCACCCACTCCACCCTGCCTCTCTACACTCCTCTCTTGGGCACTGTGACTTTGGATGGTTGACCCCAGATATTTAAACTCATCCACCCTCACTGCCTGCAATGACCATATATTTAGGCTTTAGGGGGCCCCAACTGTTTTTGTAAGAGGCTTTTTAATGCTGTAAAGAAAGTTATTTTAGCATGAGTCTATGGCTATTGATTCCCTTTTGAAGTCAGCCTCAAGTGGGCAGTAGTGGAACTTCAGTTTTTGCCATTTCCGTGTTCACTTCATGTTTCAGCTCAGGTTGCCTCTCTGTTTAACAACGGTTCTGGTTAAAATATGTAGAGTTTCACAACGGTAACCCTACATGTTGAAAAATGATAGCGCCCTTGAACTATTTCCATAACCCAGTTTGGCAGGGCATGAATGCCAAAACATAAATTAACAACACCAGTGGCTGGATAACTCCTTCAGTGTGTACAATTACCTTCATCTTGCGCCATCATGAGGTCATTAGTTTAGTTTGGCTGCAATGTTCTCATAGATGAAGGAAAGTGAATGAGAAAAGGGATGATGGCTGGATTACTCTGCTTGTGCTTTAAGCTGTGTTTTTAATTTGAAAATGAAAATGAATGGAAAAATGGGAAAAGGCCTTCCAAAAATCCTCACAGGTTATTGATGTAAGGTCCCTGACATCAGCACAAAGATGGAGAAGCATTTTAATAGATGCCATATGTTTACAGATTTATGTTTGATATTTATTTTGTGCGTTATCTTGTAGACATGCATTATCCCTTGGATTCAGTGTGTCCTGTAGATTAATAGATAACTCCAGCTAATGGGAAGAAAATGAATAATCTGCCTGACAAGAGAGCTTATAAAAAAAGTTAATTAGAAAACACAGACTCTGTGGAAGGGCTGAGTAGTCTCAGAAAATATTACCTTATACACAAAAACCTTAAACACACGAAAGCAAGACGAGGGTAAAAAAAAAGAAAAAAGCAAGGTACCCCACAAAGCCCCACAGACAGGAGCGCATTGAGCGCACACTCAGCTGGTGTTTGGTCTCCGACATTCCTCGCTTTTGTGAGCTGCAGTTTGAGTTCCCTCCTCCACTTCTGTTTGACATTCCTTCCTTTTATGCGCCTTTTCTTTGTTAATTAGCCTGAATGTTTTTATTGCTTGGCTAATTAGCATAGCTTTACAGTGAGGTGACACCTGGTTCTGTTTCCCATGCCACAGTACAGTGTCACAAACCAGCCTGGGGACTGGGAGTCTATAGTTGCATAGTGGCTTGCAGACGCCTGATCGCGTAGTTTGATGGATGAGTAACTGTGGTCCATTAGTAATGCAGTGCCATTAACAGGAACCCCTCCCAGGGCTGAGCGGTTCAGATTGCTGATTATCACTAATAAAAAAAACAAAGCTGCACTTAAACTTTTTGTGAACTCTGGCTCGGGCATTTCTGTCACTCGTATGTTAATGTAATTACATAACAATTTATCTTAACGGTATTAAGTGGAACATTTTAGTCATATTTGTTTTTCAGTAGATTCTCTCAGTTTTCTTCAGCTCCCCCTACACGTGCGCTGGAGAGCCAGAGGGACCAAAATCACAAACCCGGTCAGCTGATACAAATAACTATGTAGCTACACTCACCGGCCACTTCATTAGGTACACCTGTTTAGCTACTCATTAATGCATATATCTAGCCAGCTAATCACATGGCGGCAACTCAGTGCATTTTGGCATGTAGACACGGTCAAGGTGACCTGTTGAGTTTAAACTGGGCATCAGAATGGGGAAGAGCTAAGTGACTTTGAACGTGGCATGGCTGTTGGTTTGCCAGATGGGCTTAACAGGGTATTACAGAAATGGCTGCTCTGCTGGGGTTTTGCCATGCAGCCATCACTGGGGGTTACAGAGAACTGTCCGAAAAAGAGAAAATATCCAGTGGGGAGCAGATGCCACTCCTGTCAGCTAAGAACAGGAAACTGAAGACTGGATTGGCTAGTCTGATAAGTTTCGATTTCTGCCGTGACGTTGGATCGTAGGGTCAGAACATGAAAGCGATGAATCAACTTGTGTCAACAGTTCAGGTTGGTTCAGTGCTGGTGGTGGTGTAAAGGTCTGGGGGATCTACCTTTGCGCACTTTCTTTCCAGCTGAGCACCATTTAAACACAACAGCCTACCTGTGTATTGATACTGACCATGCACATCCATCTGTGAGCACAGTGTACCCATTTTCTGATAGCTGCCTCCAGCAGCAGCATAGCACACCATTTCCCAAAGCTCAAATCATCTCAAATGTGTTCAAATGGCCTCCACTGTCATCAGGTGTCAGTCCAAGAGAGCAGCTTGGGGTTGTGGTAGGATGGGAGATTCACATCACTGGATGTGAGGCGATAAAACTGCAGCAACTGGATGGTACTGTCATGTCAATATGGACCAAACTCTCTGAGGAATGTTTCCAGCACCTTGTTTGATTTATGCCATGAAGAATTCAAGCAGTTCTGATGTCACAAAAGTGGCCAATGCAGAACTAATAAAGCGCCTGGTGAGTGAACGTCTTGCTGTGGCTGATGTCTGCAAAATTTTCCCTTAATAATAGGAATATTTTCCAAGTTAGAAGCCCTCAAAGTACAGAACTGCGCACTTTAACATTATTTCCTCTCTTTTTTTGTCATGTTTTGAGTCCTTTTAACTTTACAGCAAGCAAATTAATTTAACCCACACTAACAATCTAAAACTAATTTATGTTCAGAACAATTTTTTCTATAACCATCTTTGAGCATCAGTATAATGGGAAACAAACTTAAATTAATTTGTCTGTGATGCAGAGTAACAAAAACAAGGATTAACACTGGATGTTGTTTTTTATCCTTTGTTCAAATTCAAAGAACACCTCAAAAAGTGCATTTTGGGTAAATCTCAAAGGGCCATATGATCATGTTAGATACAGTAGGTGGCTGGTCTAAACAAGTTATAGCATATGAAATGTCTTCTTTTACCTGTTTTAATACTCATCTTCTAGCTGTGATTCCTTATGTGTTACTAATTTTATCGAATGTATTTTAATCCCTGAACTACCTCCTGTTCTTAAGATGTTGTCAGGGGTAAAAAAAAACAAACAAAAAAATGCTGGAAAAAGAGAACACAAATTGGTGAATATTTAAAGTTTTTGGAAAAATCTTGGCACTGTATAATTTTGGTTCTGTAACTCAATTGGTAAATGATTTTATTCAGAAGGAGACCCTTTTTTGTGCAAAAAAATGGATGTACGTCAGATGATTTACTGTCTATTTACAGCAGCAGAAACCTGTACACTGCTCAAAAAAATCCACGTAAAACTTTTTATTCAGAGCATCAAGTCAGTTAAACTTCTAGGATATTGATCTGGTCAGTTAAGTACAGTAGCAGAGGGGGTTGTTATTCAGTTTCAGCTGCTTTGGTGTTGAAAACAACAACAGGGGCACTAGAAGGGCAACAATGAGACGACCCTCAAAACAGGAATGGTTTTACAGGAGGAGGCCACTGACTCCACTTTGTAGTTTTGCTTTTGTTTAGGATCAGTGTCACTACTGGGAGCATGAGGTGATACCTCGATCCTACAGAGGTTGAACAGGCAGTCCAACTCCTCTGTCTCCCATGGCATGGTCTCAGGAGCATGGAGGATATTCCAGGAGACAGGCAGTTACTCGAGGACAGCTGGACAGGGCCGTAGAAGGTCCTCAACCCACCAGCATGGCTGATATCTGCTCCTTTGTGCAAGGAGGAACAGGATGAGCACTGCCAGAGCTCTACAAAATGACCTCCAGCAGGACACTGGTTGAAATGTCTCTGACCAAACAATCAGAAACAGACTTCATGAGGGCTGGCCTGAGGGCCTCATGTCTTCTAGTGGGCCCTGTGCTCACTGCCCGGCACCGTGGAGCTCAACTTGCATTTGCCATAGAATACCAGAACTGGCTTCTCCCTTGATGTGAACCAAGGGACACCTAACCTTAGGTATAAGGATGTGGCAAAAAGAAACAGGAAAGCACGAGGAGTAGACTTAAAGAGTTGGCAACAAACAGCGATCAACAGGGCTGCACGGAGAAGCATGATTAAACCCAAGTCTATATCATAGCACAGTCCTTGTCGTTTTCAACTGAGAAAGACCAGAATTGGCAGGTTTGCCACTGGTGTCCTGTGCATTTCACAGATGAGAGCAGGTTCACCCTGTGCACATGTGACGGACATGAAGCTGTTCTCCACAGCTTCTCCAGAGAACATCCTGTAACATCGTTTAACATGACTGGTGTAGTGGTGGGTCAGTGATGGTCAGTGATATCCATGGAGGGACCTCTACAGGCTAGGCAACGACACCCTGACTGCCATTAGGTAGAGGAATGAGATCCTTGGACCCACTGTCAGACCCTAAGCTGGTGCAGTGGGTCCTGGATTCCTCCTGGTGCACGACAATGCCTCATGTGGCGAAAGCATGCAAGCAGTTCCTGGAGGATGAAGGAACTGATACCACTGACTGGCCTTCACGCTCTCCTGACCTAAATCCAACAGAACACCCTCTGGGACATTATGTTCCAGTCCATCGGACACCACCAGGTTGCACCTCAGACTGTCCAGGAACTCAGTGATGCCCTGATCCCCCAGGACCCCGTCTGTCATCTCATTAGGAGCATGCCCTGGTGTTTTCAGACAGGCATCCAAACTACTGAGTACCATTTTGAGTTGCTGCAATGAAATTTCAGCAAAATGGACTAACCTGCTGCATCGGTTTTTTCACTTTGATTTTTGGGTTTTATTTGAAGTCAGCCCTCTGTAGGTTGATAATTTTCATTTCCATGAAATGATGTGGCTTCCTTTCATTCCTAACACATTACCTAGTCCATGTTAGTACGGATATCCAGCATAATTTTTAAAAAAAATTGAGATCTGATGTGTTTTCAAAGTGCTCCTTTTCATTTTTTTATAGCAGTATATTTTGTAGTCACACGATGCTTTCCACCGCAAGCGCTTACTCAGTTGTCAGTTCTGATAATCTTCTGGGGTGTGGTGACAGGTAACGTATGATGGTATTTTCCGTGCTATTGTTATATACCAGGCATTTTTTAAAGAGGCGTCGGAATGACACAGCCTTTCGGCAACGTTTTCAGTCCGCCCTTTGTTGGACATTTTTGCTAAGGAGACATTCACAGGGAATCTTGATGCAGTTGCAGGAATGTAAGCGGAATAATTTGCTGACTTTTCCTTGTGCTTTAGCACTGCTGGGAATCATAAACACATACGGTATGTAAAAGATGGGTGTAGGCACTGTGACATTACCAGCTGGTTAGTGAAATCCAGTTTTGAAGCCTCGAGCACAGAATTTTGGCTGTTGCAATCTTAGTGTTTTGAAACCAGACGTGATGAGTGATGCATGGATCAGGCAGAGAAACTTGAAAGACAGAGAATGTTAATATGGTGACAACTTGTCAGTCACAAGGCAAACGCTGTTTTAGCAAGCTTTTTGGCTCTAATTGGACCACAATATTGATAAAATAAACACCATACTGTATTCAGTAACAAATCAATTGAGATGTAGGGTCGTTTTTCAGACTTTTATGGAACCAGACTTTATTTTTTTGTAACCAGATGAGTGGCACTTCTATGTAAGTATTGCTTTTTAGATCTGAAGGCTACACCCATCTTTTATACACAGTGCTCACAATGCTCTCTGAGAAACTCTTAGCCGTGGGAAACTTCCTGGATTTTAGTTCTTGGGAAGTACTGAAGAACTTGGAAAGTATCATGCCCCCCATTTCAACCCAGTTCAAAGCTCATAACGGAAAGATTTATCTGGACTAATAGACAATACTTGTAACTCACAGAGTGGAAAACCAACAACAAAATTATCTTACTGTATAAGTTGTAAAGTTGATTATTTCGACACCCCTCTTGTGTAATATGTACATTCACTGGCCACTTAATTAGGTATATCTTGCTGCTACCCGGGTTGACCCCTTTTGAACTGCCTTAATTCTTCATGACATAAATTCAACAAGGTGCTGGAAACATTCCTATACTGACGTGAACACATCACTCAGTTATTTCAGATTTGTTGGCTGCACGTTCACGATGCTAATCTCCTGTTCAATCACATCCCAAAGGTGCTCTGTTGGATTGAGATCCGGTGACTGTGGAGGTCATTTGAGTACAGTGAACTCACTGTGTAGTTGAAGAAACCAGCTCTGAGGGGATTTGAGCTTTGTGACACGGTGTGTTAAGGATGGATGTAAACAGCCATCAGAAGGCGGGTACGCGTGGCATTTCAGTGATGGTACTAAGGGGCCCAAAGTGTGCCAAGAAAACTTCTCCACACCAATACCAGCAGGCTGAACAGCTGACACAAGGTAGGCTGGATCCACGCTTTTATGCTGTTTACACCTAATTCTGACCCCCCTCACCCAAATGTCACAACAGAAATCAAGACATAAGGCCAGGCATTGTTTTTCCAATAATCTACTGTCCAGCGTTGGTGAACTGAGCTGACAGGATTGGCACCTGATATGGTCTTTTGCCTCTGTTGCCCAACTGTTTTAAGGTTAAACAGCAGGTTAAACAGCAGAGGCGCTCTTCTCTATACCTTGGTTGTAATGAGTTTTATTTGAGTTCTTGTTGCCTTTCTATCAACTTGAAGCAGTCTGGGTAGTCTCCGCTGATCCCTGGCATCTACAAAGGTGGCATCTCGAGGTGGTTGTGTGGCAAAATCCCAGTCGATCAGCAGTTTCTGAAATACTTAGACCAGCCTGTCTGGCACCGGCAACATGCAAAGTCACTCGAATCCCTTTTCTTCCACATCCTGATGCTTGGTTTAAAATTCAGCAGGTCAGCTTGACCATGTCTACACGCATGCTGTGATTGGTTGATTAGACATTTGCATTAATGATCAGTTGACTGGGTATAAATTAAAAAGTAGCCTGTGATTGTATACCTTATAGCAGTACTTTCCACACATTTGCCAACTGTAGTCATTTGAACATGCAATAGGCAAGTTTTTGGCTTCAACTTATAAATATGAAGAAAACGTTTATTGCACAAAATAATGACTCCAGAATTAGAACAAACTGGTCACCTATAAACCTCATTTTCCCAGTACTATTATATTTACCAACAGGCTTAAAATCTCTGAAATCCAGTAGTTCAAAAGCACAGCAAGAACAGGATAAACGAGCATATGGTAGCTTTCCCCAAGTAGCTGAATCTGTGGTCCCTGAAACAACTGGGATGAGTGCAGAAGCTTTCCTGGAGAAGAAAACGAAAGCAGGCAAAGAGAAATGGTTGAGCAAAATAAGAGTGAATCTCAGAAAAACATTCCCTCAGTTGAGAGAGCCGCGGGGCTTGAAAGGGTTAAAACCCACTCAGTTGGTATCATTTCCACTAGACTGATATGTAAGAAATTATCCCTGCTTGGTACAAATGAAAAGCCACCAGGTCTTTGACAGCAGAACAAAAGGATTGATAACTAAGAGTATACATACAGTAGTTACAGTTAGCCAATTAACTGCTGTTTCAGCACGTCTGTGTCTGTCATTACAGTGCTGTTCGATCTGCGTGCCTCTCTCCAGTTTTATTGGAGGGCTGTGAATTATACGAGAAAATGTTGCTGAAATTCCAGAACGCATTGTTAAATGACAGTAGGAATAAATTTGGCTCAGCCTGGTGGTTAAAAGTTGATTCATAAGGGGTGTGGGTTGTGCAGATGTTTCTACGCCTTGATTCTCACAGTACTGGAATGCTCTGGAGGTGTTTACTCTTAATCTGCAGTGTCTGAGGACGCGGACACATTCACGTCAACTCAAAGCATGCTTAATTTCCAAAACAGCGTATCTTTGGACTCAGCAGTCCATCCCAATGGCGAGATGTTCCTGTGTGCTGTTTCCATACTTCGCAGTCAAACCCTATGGTCGATACTGTAGACTCGCAGGAGAGCAAAAGTGAATATTTGTCTTGGCTTCCAGTGTGTCAGGCAGAAAATTGGCTATGTGCTGGAAATAACAGCATAACTGTCAAAGTCCTACAGTAACGTACAAGCCTGCTCCTCTGGAACAGAAAGCCGAGATGGGAAACGCACTGGGTGCTGTCAACCCTCTGGCAGTTTGGTAGCGTGCAACTGGGGACAAAGGTCAACCACATCTTCCAAAAAGTACTTCCCCCTTCCTGAACACGGGCCCTCCCCTCTCCAACTCAAACCCATAGTTTATATTGGAAAAGGATTCTGAGAATCAGTGCCTGGATGTAAAAATATCCCACCGTGGCAATAGGAGCAGAATTGAAATATTTTATTAGATATAATAATTTTTTTTGACATCATGTATGCAAACAAATTTATTGAGTTTTCAGGAACTGAAAACATGTAGAGTTACAAACACACTCACTTGGAGCATAAAGCCCTAGGTTGCTTTTAATGCAGAAATAGAAAGTAAGCAAAGACAGAGTGGATGCTGAAAATAGGAAAACAAAGAGGAAATTAATGAAGGATGGGTGGAAAAAGCGGCAATGAAAGGATAATAAAATGAAGGCTGGAAGGGAAAACTGACCAACTGAAGTTAACATAAGAGGGGAAAAAGTACCGAAGTGCCACAAGGTTAGAGAATAGCTTAAAAAAGGGACCAAAGTAGGGAAGACTTATACAGAATCATAAAAACGGCCCAACATTTTCTACAAAACCTGTGAACAGCACTTTGTGAAATCATGCTAAAAGGCTGAGGTACAGTGGCATGAAAAAAGTTTTCACAAGACTTTATTCATTCATGGGAAATCTTGAGTAAGATTTAGTGAGTTGAGCCATTTTGTAGCTAATCGGTTTCTGTATGGCTTTATCTGTCTCTCATATCATTGTTTAGGAATATTGCCTCGCACTTCTTTATGACGTTGCTTCAGTTGATTGAGGTTTGCAGGCACACAGCTCTCTTAAGGCCCTACCAAAGCATTTCAGTTGGGTTGAGGTCAGGACTTTGATTGGGCCATTGGAAAACCTTGATTCTTTCTGTTTTTTTTTAGTCATTGCTTGTACTTCGGATCATTGTTCTGGCGTGTGATCCTGCTGAGCTTTAGCTATTGGACAGATGACCTCACATTTGACATTAGAATTATTAAATATGCAAATGAGTTCATGGTTGACTCAATGACTGCAAGGTGTCCAGGTCCTGTACCTGCAAAACAAGCCCAGATCATAACCCCCCTCCACCGTGCTTGACATGAGATGTGTATGAGATGATTGTGCTGATTTGCTCCATTTTGGTGTCATCTGTCCAAAGAACATTGTTCCAGACGTTTTGTGCTTTGTTCAGATGCAACTATGCAAACCAAGCTGTGCTGCTATGTTCTTTTTAGAGAGAAGAGGCTTTCTCTAGGCAACCCTTGAAAACCCACCATACTTGTTCAGTCTTTTATGTAATTGTACTGTAATAAACGTTAACATCTAACATCCTAAATGTGGCCTCTAGGGTCTGAGGTGTAGCGCTTTGCAGTTTTGCGCAGTTTCTCGGCACATTGCACAGTCTGACCTTGCGGTGCATTTGCTGGGACGTTCACTGGAAAGATTGCGACATTATGTTAACACACCCGACTGCTCCAGACCAGCAAACTGCCAAAACCGTTACTCAAGTGCATTTGATTAGCAGCACCTGGCTAATTCCTATGTTTTTAACATGACTGTACAAGGTACTTGCCTGCTAATTTAGCTGATGATCAAGTACTTATTAGTAGTACTTATTTTCTTTTATAAAATTTGGAAATAGTAGTTTTTATCCCCATACTGTGGAACCCTCCCCTCTACCAGTGTGGTGTTTCATGATCCCGAGCTTTTCCTTTACCATTTTGATGTATTATTTAATGATAAAAATGCACTAAAAAGATCAAGATGTATAAAATCTACATATAAAAAAGTGATTTTCTATTTTGATGTAATTCCATGATGTTCTGTTGCACCATCTGCTTGCAACAACAATTATCTAAGGAATCTGTACATTGTGTACTAAATGTTTTTTAAGAACCCAGCGATTCCCCAGGAACCAGTAACTGACAACAACAATAGGAAGAATGAAACTCCTTTTCAACAAGAAGAAAGCTCCAGGAGAGCAGACTCAGGGAGGGCAACCATCTGCCTTGATTGAGGACGAGGGGAAAAAAGAACAAGGAAACAGGGGAAAAATAAGGATGGAAGGTAATAAAAGAAGGAGGAAGGGAAACTTGGAGAAAAATCGCAAAGGGATTAGGAATGAAAGGGGAAATGAAAACAAGGGAAGAAGAAAATGTAAAAAAAAACAGGAGGAATATGGATACAACAGAGGTGGACGAGGGTTTTTACAAGTTGCTCACACACTGATATTGAATATAGCGTTACAGAAAACCTTCCTTTTTAAAGTATGAGCACTTCAGTAGAAGTACAGGCGTTTGAGTTTTCATGGCTGGATGCCAGCGGTTTTGTTTTTCCCCAGATTTATCTGCGATAGAAACAAAGTATTTGCATCGTCAAAGATCAGTCAGATTGGACATGTTGTTTTAGCTGCAGGAAACAGTGGATTACTGGGGGGAAAAATGAAAAAAAAGATGCAGAGCCAGTTGGATTTCCTCCGTCTGCTGTGCTGCTCTGTGAGATTCACACTAATATCTCACGGCTGCGGCTGCACTTCAAGGTCACAACTTGGGAAAACACAACTGTGTTGAAGGGTATGACGTGCAGTTTATGAAGTAGCGATGTCTTAAATTTTTTTTTTTTACTTTTTAGCCCAATTCTCTTTATTTCCACGCACACAGGGGACAATTCAATGATCTGTGAAGGCGAAAGGTTGGAAACGTTCGATGTGTGCTGGTGCTTGATCGAGGTGAGCTGCCAAAAATCACAATTTCAGTGAGGAGCCACAGAAAGCTGTGGGTTCATCGTGGTCAGCCGCTGCAGTTAATTCTGCAATTTACTTCATATGCAAGAAGCAGTGGCATGCGTACAGACGGAGTAAAAGCTGGAGGGAGAAACTGTGAAGTCACCTCAGGTTTTGGACGGCCTCAGCATTCATGTTTTGACCACAGCAGTGTTTTTATGCAGGCAGACGTTACTGTATATGAACTATAAGCGCGTATCGCTCAGACGCAGATACCTGCTAATTAGTGCTACGTTAACTTTTACTCACCGAAACTGAAGCACAGGCTTTTCAGATGGTACCTTCCCTCACAGTAAGCCATTTTATTTGCCAGCTAGTTTCATTAAAATGCTCTAAAAGACACCAGCGGCACAGACTTGGAGGACAGGTCCAGTTCAGTGGCTACACTTAGTGGAGATGAGCCCTAGTAGACAGAGTGGCTTCAGCGTTTTGTGCCCAAGAAAACCACGACCCCTAACTTTATGTAGTGAGATGTCTCTGTATTCTCTGAACAGTTTCACTGTATTATGCAGACACGGGAAGACCTAAAAGGGTGAGTCTCAACTTCTCCTTGCTTGCAAAGACTGAGCCTTTGATAGATGCTACTTTTATACCCAATCATGATGCGATGCTCCCAATAAACCTGCTAAATGTGGAGTCTTCCAAACCAGTGTTACTTGAACATTTTGTGCACTTTATAAACAACTTTCTTGAGTGTGTTGCAGCCATCCAGCACAGGCCCGCTCAGAGCTGTGGTTCGGGAAGTAGAGCGGGTCGTCGTCCGACAGAGAGGCTGGCGGTTCGATGCCTGGCTTCTCCAGTCTATCTGGCGAAGCCTCCTTGGGCAAGAGGCTGAACCCCAAATTGTTCCCGATACATCCATCAGAGTGTGAATGTGTGTGAGATAGTTAAATCCCCCTAAAGACGTAGAATTAAAAGCTATGCAAATGAGTGAGCAAGGCTAAATACTAGTTCAGCCAATTCAAAATGTGTGTATATTTTTACAAAATGCAATTGAGTTGGTCAGTAAAACTATTAAAAATCTTTTCTTTGTATGTTTGTCAGTTAAACAAAGGTTTGTATGAATTAACATATCACAGATTTTTGTTTTTGTGTTTGCATTTTGGAAAACATCCTGACTGAAACGAGCCCTTCTGAATCGTAAACACTCCAACTTTAATTGTGTCGCACAAATCTGGGCCTCATACATATGCAACCACTGTCCCGGCTGGTTGTACGAGCAACAGTGCATCCAACTGCAGATAATCGGGCACATTTAACAGAGGGTTGATAACGGTTATGAAAGCTGACAGGAACAGACAACAGGCTGGGTGGTGAGGACGGGAGCCCGCAGCATGAAACATGGGGAACAGGTGAGTAGGCGTGAGCTCAGGAAGGTGGAAACACACTGGGTGCCGTCACTATGTGGGGAATTGGGTTGGGACCAGTGGGAAAAACTGATGGCATCTGGTGAATATTTGGAGAATGGAAGAAGAAATGCATGAAATGGGATCTGTTAGAAAGGGACCATAGACTGTGCATAAACATGAACAACGTGACTGCTGTCCATGCAGTCTTGCGCTGACAGCATCGTTTGCAACTGTGGCATTGTTGGTTCCCAACGGCTGGAGACCTTGTATCAAACTTCTGCCTTCACGTAGTTTTCTAGACAGACACCGTGCAGTTACGAGTAATTTTTATCTAAATTTGATCAGATTTTTGCACAACAAAAAAATTTTTTGTGCAACAAAAACCTGAAAAATGTCCAGACTCGGCAGTTGGACTATGCTACACTTGACCAGCCTCCTGCCTGACCATGTCTCCATACTCAAGTCACTACTGTGCCAACTCTGTGATGACAGCAACTACTTTTGTGATATTTTGGCTTCACTTGATGGTGATGCATCATCCATTCTATCAATACATGCAGTACATTAGGCTACGTTCAGACTTTGGGCAAAAGTGGCCCAAATCCAACTTTTCAGCCCATATGTGACCCATATCTGATTTTTTTAAGATAGTCTGAACAACACAAATCTGATTTGTTTTTTTTTTTTCAAATCAGACCCAGGCCACTTTCATATGTGGTCCTAAATCGGATACATATCCAAAGTTTTTCAGTGCAACGTCAGTCTGAACGGTCATGTCGCATTTTATCCTACTTTTACATCACTGAAGTGAGAGACGTCACCATTCTGCACCGCAGGAGGCATGATGCGACAAGATCAACGGCAACCAATGGACAAAACAAGCATGGCAGACACTGCTGATGTAGCTAGCCAGTAGAAAGAAAGCGCCACTGCTCCACAAAAGGCCTTTTTTCTCCATCTTCTTATGCCCTTTATCACTTAATTTTGTCGGCTCTGATTGCACAGCGACTTCAAAACTGATGCACACACCCTGACGTGTAGCATCGATATTTACTTCCATAAACAGAGCGTGCTGCATGTGACGTCACGTTGTCTTCGGAGCATGCATGTTCACACTGGAGTCTGATGGCGGTCGTGTTTAAATTACAATGTGAAAGGCCACAGAAAATGATCAGATTTTTTTTTTTTTGGGCCAAGATGGCGGCGCGACGGTAGCGCGCGGCCACTCCAGAACCAAGGTGGTGCTTGTTCCCCTGTGATTGTCCATGTTCAGACCCAGCATTCGGGTGTTCGGGGGTTG
>VUQH01039108.1:0-13769 GCA_015106775.1 Etroplus canarensis
TCCTCACTCTCTCTCTCACTCACAGTCGCACGCACACAAACACACACACACACACACACTAACACACACACACACACACACACACACACACACACACACAGATCTGCTCATATTCGAGCAGGGATGACTCTCCATGGACTTGTGTGTCAAACTTACACTGCTTTGAAATTTGTGTGTTTTGGGTCACGCAGTGTCCCAAAACTGTACAGCACAAGACCATGAAGACCATAATTCTTAATATCTTTACTACACGCTCCAATGTACAGTTATCCATTTGCACATAAACTCAACTCTGCCTAATGTCAAGCCTTAGAAGGTGTCGCAATGATTCAATGACCTGCAAACTCTAACTTTTCATACAGGAAGATCAACGAACTGTACCAATAAACTGTACCACATACTGTACACACATATGGTATCCTTTTAATGTGTGACAGCAGTCTCAGCAGGCTTCCACTGTAATGCTGCCACAGATATTTAGAATATCACAGAGTACATAAGCAGCAAGCCGACTTTCACCAAATGACTATGAAAAGCAGCACAGTGAGGTTCCCGGGTTGGATCAAAGCAAAAGCTGGCTTCAATACTTTGGTTAAAGGTAGTCTTTCTGTGTAGTGTAGTCAACAAATGCAAGCTTTGGTAAGTCAGAAGAGTGGCAGTGACCTCGTGAAAATAAAACAAAATCCTTTCATCAGAGAGATTAGAGGAATGAGAAATGGAAGGTTTTCAGAGCAAATGCCTCTCTGACTGCTACTCTGCATCTATGTCTACATTTGGAGGAGAAATATGTTGATGGTGTGTTGAGGGTGTTGTGCTCCTTCAGTGTGACACAGGCATTCTAACAGATGGCCTGACCTGTGTGGTCCTTCTAATTTCTCTCCAGACTCTGTACGGTCAACCAAGTGCCCCAAACACTGACAGCAACATGGCAATTACACTTCATGAATTAACCATAGGGTAGCTTTGTTTTGAAAACATGTCACTCCGAAACAGTGGGACTACTGATTTAAGTTCACATATGCTTTTGAATGTTCTTTTCAAATTCAGAACAGAAAAGGAAAGGGACAGGGATTTGTGAGGTTGACACAATTAAATCAGAGAAAAGAAGGGATTCAGAAAGATGTATGAGACTGCATGTTTTGTTTTTTTTTTTAAAAAGGAGTGATAGACAGACATGGGGAGGCATAGTGAGGTTAGAAGGATTTAGCAGATGGGACTAGTCCCTGTGCAAATATGCCTTATATAAAGCTTTTAATAGATTTCCTGTGGGTTTTAAAAGCAAACCTTTTTTCAGCCTGACCCGTTCCTCCCCTCTCTCCTTGTCAAATAGCAATAAGCGGACAGCTTTAAAAGTCTCTAATTATTCACACAAACACATCCCTGTGTGGCCCAGGAGACGCTTCGGGCAGTAAAGTCTGCTTTTTGCTGGTGGGCAAAATTGGCTCTATTTTGTGGGTGACAGAGATGCGAGGGCTCTGTGTGTGCTCTGGCCTTTACATGATGGTGGTTAGGGAGTCAGAAAAAATGGGAAGTTTGTTTTCTTCAACATCCCTAACTTAAACTCAATCATTTGTTCATCTTTGGCTTCCCTGACTTTTCTGAACGGTCCTTTCCTCACTCCAGTTTTGTCATTTGACTTTTTCTATGAGTGTTGCTTCTGCCTTTTCTCTCTCTAGGCATTCAGTCCCACTATCCCTAATGCTGTTTTTCTCCCCTCTGACCTCTCTATTTCAGCCTCTCCATCACTCCATCTTTGTCTGTGTTCTGCCAAATGCTGTTAGTGTCTCTGTGTTCTTTCTTTAGTTTCCCTGAGCTCAGTTGCTGGCTGTCACTCCACCTTGCTTTCTCACCTCATCTCATTTTAGCACCCTCCTCATGCCTTGTTTTGTAGCAAGAGAATGATGCTCATATTATTAGTTTGTATAAATGACAATAGCACTGCATGCTTGCGGGGTTTTTTTTGGAAGGACTATTATATAGGAATGCGGGCAGAGCTGCTGGAGCTTGTGTCATTTCAGATGACAGAAAATTCTGTTAGAGCTAATACTCATATTCAACAACTGGTGAAAGAAGGGACAGAATGACTACTGCTGTTTTTCTTACTGTGTTGTTTTACTCCCATTTATTTTCCTGTTTCCGTTTAATCCAACATCAGTCTCTTAGCAATAGCAACACATTCAGAAAGCACAGTTTCCTCTACTTGTACTCACTAAAGACTAGATTATATCTGTCCATCACAATCATTATGTATGTTCTGAATATGTTCTCTTACAGGTAACTTGAGACACCACTCATAGAGTCATGTAAAAATAAAAAGTTTTACAGGATCCTATGCAGTTGTGTGAAAATTTAATTACACCCTTACTGCTTTGATAGAAATAGGGTAAGCCAAACGCACTTGATTACCTGGTCATCAGCAAGTGTGGACACCACTACAAAAGTAGAAGTCTTGAACATAAAGGTTTGTATTAACACAGCGTCCGAGGCAATTTAACCCCAGGTCAGATGGTGCAATGCTCAAAGAAATTGCAAAAAATAAAAAATAAAAACTACATCTCAGGCTCTGCAGTCCTAAGTTAGCATGTTAAATGTTAAAATTCATGACAGTACAATTACACAAACACTGTACAAGCACGGCTTGCACAGCTCACACGGTTGCCAAAAGAAAGCCTCTTCTTTCTAAAAAGAACATGGCAGCACAGTTTAGATTTGCAAAGTTGCAACTGAACAAACCAAAACTTCTGGAACATATCCTTTGGACAGACAAAACAAAAGTGGAGATGTTTGGCCCTAAGGCACAATGCCACATTTGGCAAAAACCAGACACACCATATCAGCACAAACCTCATAGCAAATGTCAAGAACAGTAGTGGAGGGGTGATAATTTGGTCTTGTTTTGCAGCTACAGAACCTGGATACTTTGCAGTCATTGAGTTGACCATGAACAAATTAATCTAGAGCCATATCTGAGCCCATCTGTCTGGCAGCTAAATTTTGGCTGAAATTGGGTCCTGCAACAGGATAATGATCCCAAGCACACCAACAAATCTATAACTGAATTGTGGTACAAAAAGGAAAGAATCAAGGTGTTGCAGTGGCTCAGTCAAAGTCTGGACCTCAACCCAACTGAAATGCCTTGGAAGGACCTTAAGAGAGCTATGTATAAACAAATGCCTGCAAACGTCAATGAACTGTAGCAATGCTGTAAAGAAGAGTCAGCAAAAAGTCCTCCACAAATATGTGAGAGACTGATAGGGCCATTCAGATTATTCAAAAAACTCATATTACCACTTACACATGCTTAAGTATGCTACCCCCAAAACCGTCAAGATGAGACATTCAGGATGACATCCATGTCAGTTCAGATTTTTTCAGTTTGCTTGGATACAAAGTCTCCTCACTTCATTATTTTATTCTATTACATGTATGTGAAATTTCATTTTAAGTATAGGAAAATACGCTAAATGTACCTTCAGCTGCTCCCTTATATTCTCCCCAAGGGGTCGCCACAGCAGATTAATCCGCATTGCTAATTTGGCAGAGGTTTTACGCCAGACGCCCTTCATGATGCAACGCTCCATGGTGAGAGGGGCTTGTGTCCCCACCTGGAATCAAACCAGGGACCTTTCGCTTGTAAGGCAAATGTGCAAACCACTACACTACAGGGGACATGTAAAAATCATCAATAGGAATATTTGATCCATTCCAGATTTTAAAAATGCAAAAAGATAAGCATTAACATTTGGGCAGTTATATTCTGATGCAATTATGAATCAGTCATTATTATATTGTATAAATACACAGAAATGTATCAACTTTATATGAAGAGTATGAGAGAATATACAAGCTTTAAGGCTTTAGGCTTTTATCACCCAGTAACAATACACTGACAGCATAATGTCAGTCTTCAGTATTACAAAAACGCAAATTCCTCAAATACATTACTAAATAAATATTAATGATATAGTACAATTTTGCCAATCAGTTGGGTTTTAATAGCAACCTGTATCAAGTCATCCCCTTCTGAAAAGTAAATTTAACTTTGTCTTTCATTTCAGTTCTCTTAAAAGTATTTTCTTCTTCCCTGTGTTCATCCACCCCTAGCTAGATCTTACACCGCTCCAGATGTTGAAACACCTGCCCCATACACCTGAGAATAAATGGGAAGCCTTTTATAATTGTAATTATGTATAACTTTCTTTTAAAACATGATGAGATCATTATCTTCATTAAGTTACAACAATGAACAAACAAAATCAATTTTAATTGTCCATACTGAATACATCATTCAAATTTAGAAGTGTGGCTAGAGCTACTTCAACTCACAATGAATCTGATGCTGATGATGAACAGTGCCTTGCAAAACACTTATAACAGAGCACTACATTAAGCTGGAACACATTATGAGGTAATCAAAGAGTTAATATATTCAATCTCTCCATACTGATTATTGTCTAGAAATTGTGGACAATTAAAAGGAGACAATTTTGTTCTGTTGTTACTCTTCTTAAGTGGGTATCCAGCTAAGATGGCTCCAAAAGCACAATGTAGAATGTTCAATGAGGCAAAAAAAGTATCCCACAGCAACAGCTAAAAGCTTAGAGAAATCACTGGAGCTGGTAACATTTCGCTCATGAGAGCAGGCATATGGAGTAATATTTTGTGTACTGGTGCCTCTGGGTTGTGGCAGCTTGCTATCATCAGGTCTCTCAAGGGGTCTTACAGGGGGGCTTAAACCATAGTGGAAGTTGGGTGATGGAGCAAGCAAATGACTATTATATTAAACATTAAAGTAAATGTGTTACAGAATGGTTTCAAACAAAACAATATGTGCCTGAGAGTGGTCCAGTCAAAATCCAGACTTAAAAAAGACTCTGAACATCCATGTAGGAGCTGCAGTTATTGGCAATGCTTGTCCAAGATGACTGATGCCAAATTGGGTTGGAAAAAAATCACTCTCTTTTTCCTCTGCACTGGGAATATTTAATGGGTGTGTTCAATAAAAATAGGAAGACTGCTTCCACAAAGAGGCTACACAAAAAACACAAAAATATGCAGAAAAGGTAATTCCACTCTTAGGTTCCCACAGTTTCACAGAGCATCCTTACACCTCTGACTGCCATTAAGAGGCAAGGAGGGGGAAAAGGAGAAAAGCAATTAATGCCATCTGTCAAACATGAGAGGCAAGAAAAAAATGACAACATGGAAGAAATAACAGTGTTAAAAATACCTTACTACAAAGGATAAAGTTAAGTGTTCATAAGTTTGAGAAAATTACTTCTTTTTTTTAATTTTACCATTGTACGCTGCTACAGTGTCAAAATTTGATCAAAGTGCAGACTTTCAGCACTAATTTAAAAGGTTTGACAAAAGAATTTCATTAACTATTTAGGAGTTAAAGCACTTTTTATACATGTCCATACATTTTGGGATGATGACTTTTTTGTGTAATTTTGCCTTAGTAAATACCTGGGGAAAAAGGAAGATCACGGACACTCGTCTCCTCCCACTCCATCCTGCCTGCACTCTCTTCTTCACCTCTCTGATACACTGTCGATTGCTCTGGATGGTTGATCCCGGGTATTTAAACTCATCCACCTTTTTTTTTCGTCTTGCTTCATTCTCATTGACCCATCTGTATGCTGCCTTACTTCTACTAACTTTCACTTCTCTTCTCTCCAGTAGGTACCTCCACCTCTCTAAGCTCTCTTTCACATGCTCCCTACTCTTTTTCTTCTTCTTCTTTTGGCTGCTCCCATTAAGCATTGCCACTGCGGATCATCTGCTTCCATCTCACCCTATCCCTTTGCATTCTCTTCCTTTACACCAACCCTCTGCTTGTCCTCTTTCGCTACATCTTCTCCTCCTACCTGGTAGCTCTATCTTAAACAACATTTGTCCAATATATCCACTATCCCTCCTCTGAACATGTCCCAACCATCTCTGCCTTGCCTCTGACTTTGTTTTCAAACCGCTCAACATGAGCTGTCCCTCTGATGTACTCATTTCTAATCCTGTCCATCTTGGTAATGCCTAGCGAAAATTTCAATATCTTCAATTCTGCCACCTCCAGTTCTGCCTCCTGTATTTTCATGAGTGCCACCATCTCCAAACCATACATCACTACCATCTTGTAAACCTTCCCTTTCACTCTTGCTGCTATCCTATCCTTCTGTCATAAAGCATCCCTGGCACCTGTCTCCACCCACTCCACCCTGCCTGCACTCTCTTCATCACCCCTATTGTACACTGTCCATTGATTTGCATAGTTGACCAGATATTTAAAAACATCCACCTTCTCTACCTCTACTCCTCGCATCTTTACTATTCCACCTGTCTCCCTTTCATTTAGGCACATGTACTCTGTTTTGCTTCTACTGACTTTCATTCCTCTTCTCTCCAGTGCATACCTCCACCTCTCCAGGCTCTCTTCCATCTCCTCCCTTCTTTCACTACAGATCATGTAATCTGCAAACATCGTAGTCCACGGCGACTCTTGCCTGACCTCATCTGTCAATCTGTCCATCACCACTGCAAACAAGAGGGGGCTGAAAGCTGATCCCTGATGCAATCCCACCTCCACCTCTGTCACTTCTACCACACACCTCACCACTGTCTCACTGTCCTCATACATGTCCTGCATCACCTTCACATACTTCTCTGCCACTCCTGATGCCCTCAAACAATACCACAGTTCCTCTCTTGGCATCATATCACATGCTTTCTCAAGATACACAAAGATACAGTGCAGCTCCTTCTGACCTTCTCTATAATTCTCCATCAACACTCTCAAAGCAAACATTACAGCTGTAGTACTTTTTCTCAGCATGAAGCCATACTGATGTGAAATAATCATCACCTCTCTTCCTAACCTAGCTTCAACAACTCTTTTCCATATCTTCATGATATGGCTCATCAGCTTGATCCATTTGTAGTTACTGCTGTAGTTACATCCCCCTTATTCTTGAAGATCGGTACCAGTGCATTTCTTCTCCATTCCTCAGGCATTCTCTCATTCTCCAAGATTGTGCTAACAATCTGGTTAAAAAGTTCACTGCTCTCTTTCTCATCACCATACCTCCACAGGTATGTCATATGAACCAACCACCTTTCCACTCTTCCTCCTCTTCATAGTTGCGCTCACTTCCACCTCATTAATAATCTGCACTTTCTAATTCACCATCTTTCCTCCCTCTGTCCTCCTCTCTCTCTCATTTTCCTCATTCATCTGTTCCTGAAAGTACTCTTTCCATCTTTTCGACACACTCTCTTGACTCATTGCATTTCCATCGCTATCCTTAATCGTCGTAATCTGCTGCACATCCTTTCCAGCTATGTCTTGTTAAGTCCTTCTCTCCATCCTCGGTCTCCAGCCACTCATACAACTCTGTAAGCCTTTGCCTTTGCCACTTCTCTCTTTGCTATGTGCCTAGACTCCTAGTACTCCTGTCTACCTTCTTCATCTCCTTTCCTATCTTGAGTTTTCTTTGCCAGCCTCTTCCTTTGAATGCTTTCCTGTACTTCCTCATTCCTCCACCAAATCTCCTTGTCTTCTTTCCTCTGTCCAGAAGAAACACCAAATTAGCTGTTTCTCTCACCACCTCAGCTGCACTTTCCCAGTCATCTGGTAACTCCTCAAGATCACCGGCAGCATGTTTCAACTCCTCCCTGAACTTTACACATCATTCTTCCTTCTTCAGTTTCTACCATTTATGCATATTCACCTGTGTGCACCTTCCACCACTCTTGCAGGTCACTATGTTCATCCCTCTTCTTGAAATATGTGTTCACCACAGCCATTTCCATCCTTTTTACAAAATCCACTACCATCTGCCCTTCCACATTGCTCTCCTTAACACCATACCTCCCCAACACCTCCTCGTCCCTTCTGTTCCCTTCATCTACATACCTACTGAGGTCTGCTCCATTTACCACTCCATCTCCCCTTCCCATTTCATCCAACTTAATCCAGAATTCCTCTCTCTCTTCTAACTGGCATTCAACTTGTGGGGCATATGCACTAACAACATTCAGCATCACACCTTCAATTTTGAGCTTCAAAGTCATAATTCTGTCTGACACTCTCTTCACCTCCAGAACACTCTTCACAAACTCTTCCTTCAAGATGACCCCCACTCCATTTTGCTTACTATCTACACCATGGCAGAACATTTTGAATCCACCTCCAATGTTCCTGGCCTTGCTTCCCTTCCACCTGGTCTCTGCATACATAATATATCTACTTTCCTTCTCTCCATTATATCAGCCAGATTTCTCCTTTAATCATAGTCCCTACTCTCACCTCCACACACCTTTCCTTCTTTCTCTCTGCCTCCTAACACACCTTTCTCTCTCTCCTCCTCCATTGTCTTTGGCAAACAGTAGCATAGTTTCCACTGGCACCCCGTTGGCTAACTAAAATGGAGGCAGTCATTGTTAACCAGTAGATCAGTAGAGGCCCAATGCAGTATGACTTAACATAATCATATTCCGCATATTTGATTTGGAAAAGATTTTACACCAGATGCCCTTCCTGATGCAACCCTCCCCATTTAATACAGTTTTCCCCCCCTGGGATTAATAAAGTATTCTGATTCTGACTACCTGTCCCCCGGCTGGGTTTACTGACTGTTTTGACTATACAGAGACAGCATTTTAAAAATTTTGTCAGTGTTCCAAAACTTAGGGACCTAACTGTATTTAATCTAAAGTAGTATATTGTACTGTATACTGCTAAAGATAACACTGTTCCCACCATGCCTGTGTTACTTATCACACTGCACATTCCCTCCACAAAGCCAAATTTTTGTGAGCTTGTCTTTAGCAGATCTCCACTCTCATCCATCTGGTTGCACTATCAACCATACAACAAATACAACTTTCTCTTTTTCCTCCTTTCTTCTCCAGGAGGCTCTCCCTTTCTCAAAATCTGGTGCAGCCTTCTGCGTTCCTGCTGGCAGCATGGCACTGACAAATGGCTGCTCAGTGTACCCACTGACAAGCTATCACACCAACTGACACTGTAAATCCCTATTGGGTAAGAGAAGTGAGACATGATGTTCCTAGCAAGGGCAGACTGGGGTATATACAATACCACTCAACTTCATCCCTTGGGAAAAATAGGAGGGAGGGCATTAAAGCTCACTGTTGATACATTATAACACTGTAATAGTTGAATGAAGTAGTGTCATTTTAAGAAATAAATCTCAATTTATAGGTGGCATTTACTCTCCTTCCTCCTGTCTCATCTTTTTCCTTCTATTAGTAATTTAGAAATGAAAAAAGCGGGATAAGACGGAAGGTACAGTGGACAGAAAAAAAACTATATGGACACAGATAATGAGAACTCATTTCACAGAGAGAGAGCAGCAAAAAATGGAAGACACGGTTTATATGATCCAGATCCCAGCCTCATCAACTACTGTAATGAGGGTTTGTATAATCTGCCATCTGTCCTACAATTACATATCTTCAGTAATGCCAAAGATGTAACATGAGGGGGATGGATATGGCTGCAGTGGATATGTCAAACTGAGGGATATGAGCAGCATTTTTTCTTATCTGCTGCAAAGGTAGATAACAAATGGTAAAAGGCAGGTAAGAGACATCACATTCATGCCTCCTGCTTTCCTATTTTGGTGTTTAAACAGACATAAGATAGAAGGAGATACAAACTCAATAGTTAGGGAAAGACAAATATCAGGCTTCTTCTCCTGTGTCCTCACCTGACATTATTGTGGCATGAGGAGGGATTGGAGACAAGACAAAGATTAGATTTGTCCTCCAGTCTTGTCACTCCATGTGTTTCTGTGCGAAGAGACAGCTGTGATGACTGCTTCCATATCAGTCATGTGTCTGTGTTGTGCCACAATATCTTCCTCACTTCCCTCAAGTGGTAAATAATAGGCTGTCAAAATCTGTTTCACCAAAAGTACAGACATAAAGACACTTTCAGTTATACCAAGAGCCAATAGACCAGACGTTTTAGTTAGTCAGTCAACTTGGAGACTGTCATCCTCCACCTGTCCTCTTCTATGCACTAGATTTGAAACCAGGCTTAACCCTTTAGACATAATACATCTGGGAATTATGATTTGACGAAGTTAAATCTCTGGCTTTTAAAATATCACAGGAACATGTAAAAAGCATGAAGGTTCCTCTAATATCAAAGTCTACAATGATTTAGCAGACTACTAATCCCTTTTACCATCAGTATTTTTTGTTTTTGTTTTTTTTTTACATCTGACCAAATAAAATTGTTTAAGAAGCTCAAGTTCTCCCCAGACACATGTCAGCTTTGCTGCAAATGGCTGTTTATCCCTTCATGCCTGGTTACTGCTTGACTCCTAAAAAGTGGGCCAGCTTGCTCTCTGATCTCTATCCCATGTCAGTGTCCTTGAAGTGCTAGTGTCCTTGAAAGATGGAGCTCATACAGCTCTATGTCTCAGCTAATGCACTGTCACCACTGGATGAGCATGAACACTGACCAAGAATCCTCTTTAAGTCACCAGTATTTACCTGTTGTACCTACATAGATCTCAATCACAGCAATGTATTAACAGTATTTAAAGAACCCCTTTCTCTGTCTAGGCTTTTCATTTTATTTGCAAACAACAACTGAATTTATGTGCACGTGGCTTAGAGCTGCTTCTGAATGTCTGTGTGACCTCTGCCAGTCTGTGACAGTCGGCATATGGCACCACTCTACCTCTGCCAGTCTGAGTCCACGCCTTTGACAGTGCCAGCTCAGTGGCCCCACAGACCTTTACCATTCTGGCTGTGCACCAAGAAAACAAGTTAATGCTGGTAATTAGGACAGATAGCTAGTGAGGAGAGCAGAGGAAGAGCTGCTGCGCTGCATGGCAAACTTGGCTTTCTTCTGACATAGCAGAGATAAGAAAGGATTTTTAAGCGTAGAAGTTCCAAGAGATTCATGAAATATAGAATTATGCAGAATTTGCAGAATAGTTACTAAAACTAAATGACATGTTGCTTTAAGAGTAGGCTGGAAATCAGTCAAGGAAATGCCACGTTCAAGTTTAAAAGTGAGCTCTGATGCTAGTCATGCCTAATGTAAAATATTGTGGGTGTGGATGTTGCAAAATTTATTTTACGTCTGAGGTTGCTTCTCTTTTTCAATCCACACCATGAATAAGAAAATATCTTTGGTCAATGATATCATTTACATGTCTTTGCACGCAAAAAAGTCCTATGGTCTTCACACATGATAAATAGCAAGGCTCAGGGAAACACAGGATCTTCATAATAAAGGTCAGGGCTGTGATCAAGCCTTGAAATCCATTTAGATTTGTGCAATTAGTCAACATGGTCCAGATTCAGATTGCCTATTTGGCTGTGGTCCTAGCTTGGCTGTTTCATATCAACGTGACTTCTCATTTTCTAAGCAGCACCATTTTAAATTATGCCAAAAGCATTGCCACATTTAGATGCAGGCCCCTCGCTATTTAGGTAACAGATGTTTGTAGGGCATATTAAATTGGAAAAACAGATATCATCCACATGTGACAACTTTAAAAGCCAAATGACAACATTTGGGAGTGTTGTCACTGACAGAAGGCAGAGGCAAACTAGGACCAACTCAGGAGAGTTTTCTGAAATAATACTTCAGGTACTGCAACAATATTAGGCCCATACTGTGTTCGTCACCCTCTGTAATGTTACCTTGGATTAAAGATTGCATGCATAACTGTTTGTGGAAGCAGCAGGAAATTCCTAATGAATCACATGCCCCAGATTAGGCTACAGACACAGATACGTATATACACAAAACTATAATTAAACTGCTGAACAGATTACACTTCTACAACTGCTTTCTCTATCTGTAATCCACTGCTTAATACCCCTGTCTGCTGCTTCTGTTGTTAGAGCAGGTGTGTCAACTTCACACAGAAATACACGGCTGAATCACATCTACTTGGAATCTTCAGTCAAACGTGCCTTGAAATAAAACCATGGTTTTGGATTAAATATTTTCATCCTCAAACTGTAATTTATCATGATAGCCATAAGTTACAGTTTGAGGCTTCGATAATAATGCCAGAAATTGGCTGGATCTCTATTTGACCTGAAATACCAACCGCTCTTGAAAGGACAACAGAGAGAAATTGAGAGTAAGACATCTGCACTGAGTGGCCTTGGCAAGTTGAGTGGCTTAATCACAAACAGCAAAGCAACTGGGGGATTATAATAGCCTTGTCTAAAAGAAGCAAGAAAGACTTTAAATGAAAAATGATTAAATGATACCCGCAAGGTGAGAAATCACAAAAAATAAAAGGAGAGAAAATGATTTGTACTACCTCTGGTTTCCAAGGTAACTTCTTAGCTTGCTGGGTGAGGAACTTTCGAATGTGGGTATGATCTTTGCCGTCAGTCCCTCCTGTCATTGGTTCATCATCCTTGAGAAAATAGAAGAGAAACACGAGTACACTTAGTCCTCTTTAAATTCAGTTACCACTAAGAAATGCTGATGGAAGGCGAAGACTAATGGTGGTCATGGATTTCAGTGGCTAGACTACAGTCATGTATCCGTCTATCCTTTTATCCCTGAGGTAATTTGACTCCTCTCCATATGCTACACACAGTAATTGATATATGAAATAAAGCATTAGCTACATGCCCAATCCTTTTCAAATTGAAGTATATGACACACTATATAGAAAAAAGTATCGGGCCACCTACACATTGCATCTATAGGAGCTTTTATGACATCCCATTCTAAATCCATATGCATTAATATAAAGTTGGTGCCCTCTCTGCAGCTTTAACAGCTTCCACTCTTCTGGGAAGACTTGCTACAAAATTGTCTGTTGGATTTTTTGCCCACTCATTCAGAAAAGAATTTGTAAGGTCAAAGACTTGTGGTGGATGAGAGGTTCATCCGTTCTAGTTCATCCCAAAGGGATGGGGTTGAGGTCAGGGCTCTGTTTTGGCCAGTCAAATTCTTCCACACCAAACTCATCCAACCA
This sequence comes from Etroplus canarensis, assembly GCA_015106775.1. Classification (NCBI taxonomy): domain Eukaryota; kingdom Metazoa; phylum Chordata; class Actinopteri; order Cichliformes; family Cichlidae; genus Etroplus; species Etroplus canarensis. The sequence continues at coordinate 12,987 of VUQH01039108.1, forward strand.
TGCCTTTATGGACCTTGCTTTGTGCACTGGGGCACAGTCATATGGAAAATGCCCTTCCTCAGACTATTCCCACAAAGTTGGAAGCAAAGAATTGTTCAAAAAGTCCTGGTAAGCTGACACATTAAAATTTTCCTTTATTGGAATTAAAGGGCCAAGGCCAAGTCCAGATAAACAACCCCATATATTTATCCCTTTTCCACCAAACTTTACAGTTGGCACAGTGCAGCCAGGCTGGTAATGTTCTCTTGGAATTCGCCAAAACCCAGATTCATCCATCAGATTGCCAGATAGATAAGCATCATTGGTCAGTCCACAGAACATATTTCTGCTGCTCCAGAATCCAGTGGTGGCATACTTTAAACCACTCCATCCAACACTTGGCATTCTGCTTGGTGATGTAAGGGTTGCATGCAGCTGCTCTGCCATGGATACCCATGCCATAAAGCCCAGCATACAGTTTTTGTGCTGATGTTAATGCTAGAAGAGTTTTGGAATTCTGCAGTTACTGAATCAGCAGAGCATATGCAAGTTTTACACACTATGCACTTCACCCGCTCGGTAACTTTATGTGGTCTGCCACTTGGTGGCTGAGTTGCTGTGGTTTCTAAATGCGTCCACTTTGCAACAAGCTCCCTGTAGTTGCCATGCCACCACTAAACATCCCCAAAAAGTCCCAGTTTGTCATGAATGCTGACATGACCCAACCCTACTTGATGGGATGTGAGGCTAGCTGCCATAGTTATATTTTTTCTATTTTTAATGAGGCATGCAGCAGAGAAACTA
>VUQH01039108.1:17996-34373 GCA_015106775.1 Etroplus canarensis
TTTTTTTCCAACCCAAAATAAAAAAAAAAAAAAAGAAAGCTTGTTGGTATCAGCTCGTTTTATTGAAATAAATAACACACAAGTGCTAGCTTAATTTAAATTAACAGGCACAAAGGCAAGTCAGACCTACAGCTAGGCTTTCCTCACTGCAGCAATAACAAAGTAACAAGCATAGTACATATTCTTATTCTTACCCACGGCTGACTTCAACATGCAGATGATAATCTAACTACAAAAAGGAAATGCAGCAACAGGGATTGGTTTGATTTTAATGTGATTCCTATCATTTTGATGCTCTCTAGTAATTTACAGCATGATAAAGAAAGGGAAAAGGAAAGCAGGACAGGGAATAATAAGAAAACCTGTGATTTTCAAAAATGCTCTGCTTGACGACGGGGAAATGAAAGATTATTATGTGGCTCACTTTTTTTCCTACTTTAAACCTTAAAGGGGTAATTATGCCACCTTAACGGAGAGAGGCATTAGAGGAAATTACTGAATTATCACCACAAGAGACTTGTAGGGATCAAAAACATGTTTATGCCAGTCCTTGGGCATATTTCATGGAACGCTACAAGATCATTATTTGAAAGACCCCATACCTGGTCCTTCACTAACCACCAACACATTCGCTATGGCAACACATGTTTTTTCAGCACCAACCTATATAAATGAAATGGTGAGTTCTTGCACAATACAAATTATGTTTTTTACCGTCAGTTGTTCAATGTAATACAGTCTATCCTTTAAAAAAGCACAAGTAGACAAAGTGAAGTATCAAGGATGAGCCTGTCATTGATCTTTGATCATAATACAGATATTGAATTTTCCTAAGCAGTTATAGTACAGAACAGAGCTTTTTACTGGTGTACTTGCTATGATATTTAAGAATAAACAGACAGCATCAGGGACATAGTTGCTTTTTAAAATTTCACTCTACATCCTATAAATATACACAGTATATAGAGCAATTAGCGCCTCCAGCAAAGCTGTTTATTTTCTATAATCTGAGATCACTTGATTAATTCTGCAATGAGGCCATTGTTTTTAAAGCTGGGAAAGCTGCCTAATCAAAGCTGGCTATTTTGTTTTTTAAATAAAAGTGTGTCTAACTCATCAGCACATCAGCAAACACTGTTGGAAACTGAAATTACATTTTTGCTTACAGACTGCCATATGCTGGCGTGGCTGCTCTGGGTGTTAGCTAATGAATAGGATTGTCCTGGGAGCCACCTCAGTGATCCTGGATCGGTACTCATGAGTGCTGAGAGGTTGAATAAATCTGTACCCTGATCTTACAATCAGCTGTTCCAGTCTACTTCAGTAAGAATATGGCTTTTGGAGACCAAATACAGTATCTTTACAACCAAATCCCTATTCCTTTAAACAAAGTAGCTGGCACTGCTAAATAGAAATCAGCCCAACTAAATGAATTCAGTTAAATGGCTGCAGAACAAATCCTAACCAAGAGAACAAAGAAGCAACTATTTTTGTCTCAATGCTTGCATTATTCATGTAAGAAATTATATGCTGGTCAATGGAACAACAGTAGAAAGGCTGAGTGAGGAGGAGAAGGAGAAAAATGGAACATAAATAAGGGACGGCTGCAGTCGATAATAAGAGCGATAGAGTCAGGAGCTCCAATTCATTGGCCGGAAGATTAATGGAGCAGAGATGAGTACAGCAGGAAGACAATAAGACACAATAGAAGAAGGAGAGTGAGGGAGGCAAATCCGGAGATGGACAGACGGGGAGATGAAAAACTGCAGACAGTCGAGATAGAAAATTTAGGGGACGACCTGTTAGGTATTTAGAGAGTAGTCATGTGCACTCATGCATCTATATGTGCAACCGGCACACACTGAGTAAGTCAACATCCGTACAGTAAGTATATTAGGGCAACAGTGAAGAGCTTTGTGTCAAATCAGCTCTTGTCTCTTTTGGGCAATAATGAATCAAAGCCTCCTAATTATAATTAGAATTTACTCTTAGGCTATGGCTAAAAATGTATTTATCACTGAACACCTTTCCCACAAAGAACTACTGAAACTGAATGACATTTATAGAGCAGCAAATGACAGCAAAAGTTAGATTTCTGGTATTATCCAATAAGAGAATAAAATAATTTCCTGGTCATTGTTCACTGACATGCAAAAGAGACCTATTGTTAAATTTTAAAAAATGACAAACGGCTCAGTGGCTGTATCATATTTGGTGCCTGCATCAGAATTGTAATAAAATATTTGATTAACTAATTAAGGGCAGGATTTTTGCATTAGGCTGAGTGGCGGAAGTTCATACAGATGATAGAAATATTTGCACTGTTTTAACCGTGCAGTGCTTCAGCACCGTGCTAAGAAAATACTCAGTGGAACAATGGTTAAAGGTGCCTTTGATCTTCATAAATTCTGTGTGAGTAAAGGTTGATTAAGATATGGGTCATATTAGTGGAAACAGAGAAATGAGTGGAAGGGAACAGAGACTACAAAGACAGCCAGCATCTGAGCAGGAATCCACACTTACGCCAAGCTCACTCTTAGTTGGAACGGCATGTCAGTATTTTGTTGCCTGAGAAATGAAACGCATTATCCTTCAATCATCATGTGGTTGAGAGGAAAGAGAGAAATAAAGCCACATTAGACCTGACTTTTCTGTCCAGGCTGATTACTAGTGACGAGGTGTGACACAGGGCAGCTGTCAAACAGAGCAGGCAAACAGTCGACTGCCAATCATCGCTGACCTGTTGGGGCTCAGTCTGACCTAATCAACAGAGCCTCCTTCAGAGAGGGTCTCAGACAGAGACGCAAACCAACAAACCGTTTAGCAATACTCTGAGAATATTCACAGTAATGGTATATTAACTTGTGTGCAGCAATTTTTCCTCAATTTTTTCTTTCAAACATAAGCACGAGTACAAAAACTAACACAAAGGTGGATAAACAGTATTTTCCTCATTACTGGTTCCTACATCTACAGTCCTTCATCAAAAAGCTTCTAGCTGCTTTCCTTGGAAGGGCACTGTTCTTCCAAGAAAGCAAGAATACATGAAATCAATTACTTTCTTATAATAATGAGATGTAGATTTTTTTTCTCTTAATTTTCAGATGTTGGTCACTTCTTACAACACTAACAATAATAGATAACATGCAGTAGAGGAGAAGAATTTCTAAATGTCACAAGAAAGTTGATACAGAGTCAGTAGTTGTCGGGGAGAAGATCCACTTCCAAGGTTTTGGACATGCACTATATGGACAAAACTATTGGGGGACACCTCCTGATTACTAAGTTAAGGTGTTCCATTCAGTCCCATGGCCACAGGTGCGTAAAGTCAAGCACCTAGCCATGCAGTTTGCCTTTATAAATATTTGTGAAAGAATGGGTTGTTCTAAAGACCTCAGTGAATTCAAGATTCAAGCGTAGCACTGTATAGGATGCCCCCGCAGCATCAAGTTGGTTCATGAAATTTCATCACTCCTTGATATTCCAACTGTAAGTGGTATTATTGCAAAATTAAAGCTTTTAGGAACCACAGCAATTTAGTCACAAAACGGCAGACCAATAAAGTTCCATTCAGCAAGTGCTGAGACGCTTAATGCAGCAGCTTCAAGGCATGGGTTTCCATGGCTGAGCAGCTGTATGCAAGTCTTACATCATCAAGCACAATGTTAGTGAAGTGGAGCCACCACTGAACTCTGGAACGGTGTAAACGTTTTCTGTGGAGTGACAAGTCTGGTGTGTAAAAACTTGACTGGCCCACACAGAGCCCTGATCTCAACCCTACTGAACAGGAGGCTCTCTTGTCCAACATCAACTCACAAATGCTATTCTGGATGAGTGGGCAAAAATTCACCCAGACACACTCCAAAAGCTTATAAAAAGCCTTCCCAGAAGTGTGGAAGCTGTTATACCTGCAAAGGGTGGACCAACTCCATATTAATGTCTGGATTTAGAATGGGATGTCATTAAAGCTCCTGCAGGTAGAATGTGTAGGTGGCCCGATACTTTAGTCCATATAGTGCATTAAGGTTTTCCAAGGCTTAACTGGGTAATCTAATTAGGATCCTATTAGAGTAATCCAGATGAGATGTAACAAATAAATGGATGACGGTTTGTGCAAGCAGTTTTAATCGAGCTTCTGTTTTCTTTTCTATAGTTGCTGTTTGAGGATTTGTTTGAAGTTCTATTTCATATTCTGTCTGTATATGTCTTAAAATTGTTCCTCAGTATGTCTACATCTGAAAGTCTAAAGTTCTGCTGGTATTATTTGCATTTTCTACAGGGGGTACAAAGCAGTAGGCACAGAACTGGTTTGACAATGATGAAACATGCCGATTTCCTGTGGTGAATAGCATCTAAAATGTAATTCCTAAATTGACAAGTAAAGTACGTTTCCCTCTTCGTTGCTTCCCGTTTTCATGTCTGTTTGTGTTAAGAATTTGCATGAACTGTGCATGCAAGAATTTGCATGAACACACAGTACCCAAATCTCACCACATCTGCTAGTAGGACATCAAAGCATAAAGAGTTTAAAGCTCTCTCCCACAATGCGATACGAGGTAACTTTTCATCCATCCAACACACAACCATATATCACATGACTGATGAGTAAAGGAAGAACTTAAAAAAGCTGTATTGCACTATGAATGACAAAAGCACCAATGAAAAGTTAGTAACCACACAGAAAATGTTCCAAAGCCTCTAATATGAAAATGACCCTTCTTAAGTTCAACCGCAATATGAGTTGCAAGCAACCATTGCACCTACAACTGAAATGAGACATACAAACAGTCAGAGGAACATTTATGTGAGGAAATGATTTCACACTATGGAAACAGTTAATTTTCTGCAACACATTTAGAATTTTAAGCATGTGATTCTTTTTGAAATAAATAAAAAATATGAATGAAAAATTACATATTCCATATGTTGTTTTAAAAATAGAGCAACTACATAGAAAACACAAGTATAGCCCCCCATTTACCCTCTCAACTCTGTAAAATTAGAATTAAGCCTTCCAAATTTGGTGCTAACAATATGAATCTCTTTAGGTAGTGACCTGTCTTTGTGAAATCTCTCATATCTACAGTGTGCTTTTCTACTTGCTATTTAACTCTGTGGCATCACCATGAAAAGATTTAAAGGGCACTGTCTGGACTTCAGAAAAAAACAGTCTGTCAAAATAACCAAATTACATGAAATAAATGATTCTACTGCAAGTAATATATTCAGTTAAGTGATGTAGATATAAAACGACTGCCAATATTTCCTTGTTTGGTTCAAATCTATAAATTAGTCCTCTAGATGCAGCTGAATGGCAGAATGACTGAACTATCTGGCATCATTATAACAAACAGTGGTTCTGCGTTTTAAGAACAACCTCCACAACAAGTGCTCTGAAGGACTAAAACTAGCCAATCAATGGGGGGGACAGACTAACTCTGTTTTCAAACTCTTGTAAAACACTGTCAAATGAGGCCACCAGAGTGGTATTTTAAATGGCCACTGCTTTCTTATTTTCAGCACCCACGAGATATTGCTATCACACAAGAAATGGAGAAATTTGCTGAAGAACTGAGAGAATTTTGCTTATAAGCTTACCATTTGATGCAAAAAGAAGTCTGCAGAAACCTCAAAATTTCACTGCAGGAAATGCAGATGACTCTTGCAACTGTAGGTGTCTATCAGAGGATGATGAAAAAAAATTTACTAGCAACCAAGGTGCCAGGAAAAGTCTTCACTTTCCAAAAACAACATTTGAGCAAACCTATGCTTTGCTCATGACGCAGGCCTTTTGGAGTAATGTGCCCTGAGAACATAACAAAGATGCATCTGTTTAGCCACAGAAACAGCAGGCACATTTAGTGCAAGCCAAAAGATATTAAGGAAAATAATCTCTTACCAACTTTGAAACTTGATCATGGTAATGTTATGGTTTAGGGGAGCTTCACTGTCTCAGGGACAAGGCAGCAAGCAGTCAACTGTCAGTTTTGCATCGTATCAAAGACAGCTTGAAGATCATGTGAGGCCATCAGTCTAAAAGCTGAAATTGAAGCGCAAGTGAACCTTTCAAAAGGATAATGCACATTAACACATCCACCAAGAAATGGTTCAAAGAAGAAGTAATGGAGGGTTACAGAATGGCCAAGTTGAGGAAGAGCCCATGGGTTGAATCGCATTTCCATGTTTTTGGTAAAAGAAGGAAAACACTCAAAAACCTTTTAACTAAAGAAATACTGCATAAAAAAGACGGGACCTTTCAGCAGAGTGATGTAAGAGACATTATGTAGAAAGCATGGAAGAAATCATTTCTGCTAAAAGGGAAAATTTCTAGCTTCTGAGGCCAAGGGTCTATTTCTTTGCTCTACAGAAAAAAAATATCTATTGATGTTTTTGTTCAGTTAATGGCTGAAAAAGATAATTTTCTTTTGGGCTCATTTAAGTATACCTCCTATATCTGTAGGAACTATGAACAGGATTTATTACACAGAATCAATTGTTTGTTGTCCAAACAGGTCAGAATGCCACAGCATGTACTTTTGTCATCATATGACAATATATACATTAATTGATATAGAGATACAGTTAAGTGAAAAAGAAAGCTTTCACAGGACTCGATGCAGTCCTACTTTTTCTTTGCCAGCCTCTTCCTTTGAATACTTTCCTGTACTTTCTCATTCCACCACCAAGTCTCCTTGTCTTCTTTCCCCTGTCCAAAGGACACACCAAATACCATCTTGGCTGTTTCCCTCACCACTTCAGCTGCACTTTCTCAGTCATCTGGTAAGTCTTTGCTACCACACAGAGCCTGTCTCAAATCCTCCTTGAACTGTGCACAGCATTCTTCCTTCTTCAACTTCCACCATTTGATCCTTGGCTCTACCTTCACTCAATTCCTCTTCCTGCTTTCCAAAGTCATCCTACAGACCACCATCCGATGCTGCCTAGCTACATTCTCCCCTGACATGACCTTGCAGTCTCCTACCTCTTCCAGGTTGCACCTGTGTGCACCTTCCTCCACTCTTGTAGGTCACTCTATGTTCATCCCTCTTCTTGAAATATGTGTTTACCACAGCCATTTCCATCCTTTTTGCAAAATCCACTACCATCTGTCCCTCCACATTGTTCTCCTTAACACCATACCTACCCAGCACCTCCTCATTCCCTGTATTAACTTTACCTACAGGCCCAGTGAAGTCTGCTCTAATCACCACTCTCTCTCCCCTGGGAATACTCTCTACCACTTCATCCAACTTACTCCAGAATTCCTCTTTCTCTTCTAACTGACATCCAACTTGTGGGTATATGCACTAAAAACATTCAGCAAGCCACCTTTACTTTCCAGCCTATAAGTCAATTCTGTCTGACATTCTTTTCACCTCCAGAACACTCTTTACATACACTTCCTTCAAGATTACCCCTACTCCATTTCTCTTCCTATCTACACCATAGTAGAACAGTTTGAAGCCACCTCGGATGCTCCTGGTCTTACTTCCCTTCCATGTGGTCTCTTGCACACACAATACAGGGTGTTTCAAAAAGAGAGAACCAATTTCAATGTGGTATATTTCTTGATAGCAACATGGGACAATTACACAAAGTTACAAAGGGTAGCAGAACAGAGCTGTGGTCTTTAAAAACTCTATGCACCGCCCTTTCATGTGGCAAAGATTTCATTCATGGGCAGGGATAGTGGATATATTGGACAAAGGATGTTGAGGATGGAGCTGCCAGGCAGGAGGAGAAGAGGAAGACCACAGAGAAGATTCATGGATGTAGTGAAGGAGGACATACAGAGGGTTGGTGTGAGGGAAGAGGATGCAAGGGACAGGGTGAGATGGAGGCAGATGATCCGCTGTGGTGACCCCTAACGGGAGCAGCCGAAAGAAGAAGAAGAAGATATTTGATTTGGCAAAGATTTTACGCCAGATGCCCTTCCTGACCCAACCTGTTTGATTTGCCCAAGCTTGGGACTGGCACAGCATCAGAATAAAATCGGGCCATTAGTTATACCCGTATTTGACAAGTTGAAATGCTCTTTATGGGCTAGCTAAATGTAAGCTGAGCGGTGTTGTGCTCTCAGTCTGGTGCAAAACATGAAAAACCCATGACATTGTGTAGCTTTTTCAACTATTATAAGTTGAATATTATCACTCACAGCTTTATCTCTCCTCTAGTGACAGAACAGCACACTTGCTGGACTCTGGAGCAAACCTAGAAAAATCAAATTCTCCCTCATACATAAAATATAAAAGGAAGTTTTGACTGCAAATTATATTTTTTATATTTTTAAAGAAGGAAAAATTCCAATGATTTATGTATGGGAGTATGGAATGGTACTCAACACAGCTGCATAATTATACACATCTCTGAATGCAAGTACATCCCAGTAGACAAGAACAAAGTTACTGTACATCTGAAATTCAAGCTAACAAGATATACTGACTGTAATGCATGTAGCAGCACTTATTGCTTGTAGTATCTGTGATATGTTTAGCGGATTCTAAGTGACATTTGTGTAGACCAGCACTCTGTCCTCCTTTACTAGTTCCTCCCCCATCCGTCTTTCTTGGGCAGTTTTCAAGCTCTTTCCCTTTTACTGAGAAATGCTTTCATTTTCATGTAATTCAACTTTTTCTTAAAAGTCTATACATAGCAACATTAAATTTTAATAGAAAACCAGCCCATCCCTGACTAAAAATATGAAGGACCACTTATTACACAAGCTCTTTACATGCTCTTTATGTCTGCCAAGCACTCAATGCCAAAACTGCTTTAAGACCAACCCAAAACTTACTTTACTGTCTATTCTGGTAACAATCCACGAGAGAAAATTATACAGGTGAAGGACTAATATTTTATATTCATATAGGAGCAAAACAATAAAAACTAAGTACACCCCATGATTCAACAGCTTGTGGAATTGATTTCGGTATGTATCAGTCTCTCACATTGCTGTGGATAAATTTTGGCCCACTCTTATAACAATGCTTCACTTCATTAAGATTTGGTGATATTTGTTTATGCACTGCTCCCTTAAAGTCCTGTCACAGCATTTCTGTTGGGCTGAGACCTGGACTTTGACTGGGCCATTGCAACACCTTATTTCAGCCAAGCTTTAGCTCTCAGACAGATGGCCTCACATTTGACTCTACAATACTTTGCTACACAGAGGAGTTGGTGGGCCACAAAATGACTGCAAGGTGTCCAGGTCCTGTAGCTACAAAACAAACCCGACTCATCACTCTTCCACAACCATGCTTGACAGTTGGTATGAGGTGTTTGGTTTTCGCCAAACATGGCACTGTGCATCATGGTCCAACATCTCCACTTTGTTCTCGTCTGTCCAAAGTACATTGTTCCAGAAGTCTTGTATTGTCCAGATGCAACTTTACAAACCTTTTAGAGAGAAGGGCTTTCTCGTGGCAGCCCTTTCAAACATGCTGTTCTTGTTCAGTCTTTTTCTAATCACAATGTCATGAACTTTAACATTTAACATGCTGAGTGAGGCCTGCAGAGTTTGAGATGTAGCTTTTGGTTTTTATGCAGTTTCTCTGAGAATAGCACAGTCTGACCATGGGTGAATTTGGTGGGATGTCCACACCTGGGAAGACTGTGGCATTAACACACACCTGAATGCTCCAGACCAGCAAAACTGCCAAAGCTTCTGTTGATGACCAATTAATTGACTTCATTTGAGTAGGAGCTGCTACTCTGGCTGCTACTTACCCTCGTAATTGCTATGAAAGCCGTAAGGGTGTACTTAGTCTTTCACACACACTCACTGGTTGTCAAATGACTGTAAAGAAAAAACTTCCTTTAAATTTCGCCATCGCCTCTAAGCTTGGAGAAAATTTCAGACTCAGTGTTTCCTTGGATGGAAAGCCAGATCTATGGCAAGTAGTTCTGCACTTATGGATTGTGTTCATGTCTGTTTCAGATGTCAGGCATCTTTTTGACCTTAATGTCACATTTTAAAAATCTGCTTTGGTCTGAAACCACTCTCTTAACCTTCTCTCTCATCCTAAAGCCTTTCTCCCTGAGTGCAACTCAAACTGACAGAGCAGATATGAGCAGATTTGAGTAGGAGGCCTCTAGTTAATAAACTGCGTCAAAACTAATGCCTCTTCAGCTCTCGCCTCCACAGCCCACTTCGTCAACTGCACACCTGTTTGGAGATCTCACATGCACCTGTTGGTCTGATCTTAACAGTCTGTCAGAAAAAAATGGCTCATGTTCACTTCCCTTCACTTGCTTCTAAGTTGCTTTATGCAGTGCAGTCATCTGCAAACATCCCTCATTCCCGTTTGTCACCAAGACAACAAGACAGACAAAGAGTAATTAAAATTACCCCCACTGCTTTGTGTTTAATGTCCCTGTCAACCCACTATAGCCTCGGAGCCACTTCACAGCAACGCGCTGTCTCCATTTGGCCCAGCAGCTCTTTTACTTTGCCAAGACACACTGCAAACTACTGAGTTGAGGAGCAATTTTATTCATAAAATTACACCACTCACCTACAAATAAAAAGGTAAGCTTTTATTTTTCACAGCACTAAAATTCCATTACTTTTTTGTCTTCCCTAGGTTACACGTTTGAACTGTTTAAACACTTAGGCCAGGACAATAAAATGTGACAAAATTACAATCATATCACAGATGAAAATATCAAAACAGGCAGCACTTGCAGACAGAAGACTGAACAATTTCTGATGTTTAGTATATGGCATTTGGGTATTTGTAATAAGTTCAATCTAGTTGGTCCAAACAGTGCATTTCTGCAGGCTTTTCATACAAGGCAGCTTGGGCTCTATGTTGTGGGAAACATGCATTTTTCTACATACTTAAAAAAACACTGAATAGAGAATTATAGAGTTTTCTGATATGAATAATACCTTTCATCACATGCACACTATTTTCCACATGATTGCTTTTTCTGACTGACTTTCAAATTTCATCATTCTGTCTCTAACCTCTCTGACATCTGTTCTATTTTAGCACCCACATAGCAAACTCACTACCAACTTAGTAGCATGGCTATTCAGTGGTCTCTGCGAAAGTTAGTAGAGATGGATAGCTGCAAGAAAAGTGCAATGAATCTTCATCATAGCCAGTCACTGTTTGTCTCTCGCCCATATACACCCACAGTCCCATGCTGTTCATTTGTCTTTTGGCTATTTTTGTACATCTCAATCTCATTCAGTCCCTTTCTCTGTCCCAACTTATGATTTCCATCCATCCATCCATCCATCCATCCATCCATCCATCCATCCATCCCTGGACACCTGGAGGGAGGCGGAAAGGTAATTTATAGCTCATTCCAGGACACTGCATCCACCTCTATTTACAGCACACCCACATTGTTCTGGAGCCCCCATCAATATCAAGCAGGTGCGTGGGTTGCAATTTCATCTATCTGCAAGTGTCTTGTCAGATCAGAGATGACACATACCGTACAAACATATACTACCACCTCTAATACTGTATACAGAGACATCAAGAAACCCACACATTATATGATTCCACTCACTCATACCCTGCACACAACGAGGGAATCTGGTCTTTGATATACTGTATGATTAACACCGTACTGCCTTTTATGTTGTAAATGTTCAGAATTGAAAGGATAAACCTTGGTACAGCAATAAATGTATTCTATATTAAAGTGTTATATACTTACGGCAGACTTTCCAGCATGGGACAAGAACGATGACTGGCTGCAACAAAGTGGTTGCTCTAGGTCAAGGGTTGGCTTTTTCAGTCTTACTCTATATATCTGTCTCATCACCTCCTCTCTTGTTACCATGACATGACATCTTTGTCAAATTTATACCTTTCTCTGTCAATCACACCTACAGTTGAAAAAAAAATCTAAACTCTTTGAAATTTACAAGGATTTCTGCATTAATTTCTCCGAAAATGCAGTCTGATCGTGACAGACATGTTTGACTCCACTAATAAACCTAAGAAAGCGCACTTTTATGCCTTTATTGAGCACATTAAGTAATCACAGTGCTGTCACGAAAAAGCAAGTTAACTCTAAAATACCTCCTTCAGAAGCAACAAATTCAAATCTTGCACAACGATGAGAAGGAATTCTGGACGATTACTCAACAAAACTGTTTCAGTTCATTAATCTTTTGGGAGTCTTGATCCAACAGCACTCTTCAGGTCATGCTACAGAATATCAATTGGGTTAAGGTCAGGACTCTGGCTTGGCAATTTCAGAAAGATAGATTTTCTGCTATTCTGTTTGTCCTTTCTTTGTGCATCATCCAACCTCTCCTAAATCTGTGGGTTTTTTCTGTCTGCTGTTTAGAAGTTATGTGGAACTATTTTTCGATTTATATGGGACTCTAGGGTTTGGTGTGAACTTTGCAGGATGCCCATTTCTGAAGAGAGCTGCTAGTGTTACATGTGCTACAATTGTCTTATTATGTTTATAGTCTTTAGAAATATTTTTTAACTATTTCTAACTATGTGCATCTCTGTAATACTAAAGTTCCTAGATAATGCTCTAATGTCCAGGGAAAGTTGTTGAGGCATCGTTCATAACAACTAATTGTTCTTGAGAAAAGCAGGTTTTATCAGTTACCACACTTTACTACACTGCGCTTGTTCACAATGCGCACGTCCATGCTTACTTCCTTAAACTGCGCAACTGAGATAGCATAGAAATGTGTTTTTCCAGCTTGTACTGAATGATTACTCAGTGTGTTCACTAAACAAATGAAATCTGTTGGTGACAATAGTGCAGTCAGAATGTGTCTATAATTGTAACTTAAGCCCTAATCACATAGAAATGGAAGTACATGATTATAAAATTATTGCAGAGGTTGTCTGGGATCTTAATCCTATGCCCTCTCTGTGATTTCTAAAGTAAAAATTTTTATTTCATATTACTTAACATTTTCCCAAATGACAGAAGACCTGTTATGTTGATATACAATGCCTATAAAAAGTAATAACACCCCTTAGATTTTTCAGTTTTATTGCTTTAATAAATGAAATCATGGTCAATATAATTTGGCTTTTTTAAGAAGAATTTACAAAAAAAAAAGCATCTTTCATGTCAAAGTGCAAACAGAGGTTCACAAAATAATGTTAATTAAGACAGTGGCACTGATGAAAAGACAAGAGGCAGAGCTGAAGTTGGCAGAATTCGATTTTAGGTGGAGACACAAGCCCTGGAATTGCATTAGGAAGAGCACCCGGCGTAAAACAACTGCCAAATTACCAATGCGGATCAATCCACCCTTGGGGATAATACAAAGGAGCAGCCGAAGGAAAAAAATAAATGTCTGCATAAATATTCAGCCCCTTTAGGTAAGTATTTAGTAAATGCACCTTTGGCTGCAATCATAGCACTGAGTCTGTGTAGATATGTTTCAGTCAGGCTGGCTCTCCATTTTTCCAAGAAAAACAGCTCAAGTCCTGTCAGGTTGCTTGGGAATTGGGCGTGGACAATTATTTTTAGGTCCAGCCTCAGATTCTTAATTGGATTGAGATCTGGGCTTTGACTTGGCCAATCCAGAACATTCAACTTATTGTCTTTGAACCATTTCTGTGTAGCTTTTGCTGTATGTTTGGGGTCATTGTCTTACTGTAAAATAAATCATCTCCAAAGCCGTAGTTTTCTTTTAGACTGACTCAGATTATCCTCCAGTAATGTGCAGTGTTTGGTGTTCGCCAAACATAGAGTCAGGTCTGATGGCCAAAAAGCTTAATTTTTGTCCCATCAGACCAAAGTACCTTCTTCCAGTTGACCTTGGTGTCTCCCGCATGCCTTTGGGTAAATTCCAGGACAGATTTTATATGAGCTTTTTTCAATAGTGGCTTTCTCTTTGCCACTCCCTCATACAGCTTCGACTGCTTTAGAACCTGGGCAACAGTTGTTGTACATACAGTCTCTCCCATCTGAGTCACTGAAGCTTTTAATTCCTTCAGAGTGGTCACAGGTGTCTTGGTGGCCTCCCTCACCCGTCTTCTTCTTGCCTGGGCACTCAGGTTGTGAGGACGGCCAGCTCTAGGCAGATTTAGACAAGTGCCATATTCCTTCCATTTCTCAATGATGGATTTGACTGAACTTTGTGTGATGTCCAGTGAGTTGGGAATCTTTTTGTAGCCATCTCCTGACTTATACTTTTTGATTATCTTTTCTCTGAGTTGCTTGGAGTGCTCTTTTGTCCTCATGTTGCAATTGCAGAAGGAATATAGATGAACCAGAGACTGGACCTCACAGACACAGGTGTTTTTATACTACAATCACTTGACAAACATCAGCTGCACTCAGGTGATCTCCATTTACTAATGCTGACACTGCTGGAATCAACTAGCTGGACCTCTGCTGAATCAGGTCAGTACCTACAAAGGGTGTGAATATTTTTGCAAACATTTATTTTAAACTATATATTTTTAATTATTTAACATTAGTTTGCAACACTCTGTTTTCACTTTGACATGCAAGAAGCTTTTTTCCATATTCTTGTCAAAAAATTATATTGACCATGAGTCCAATTTTTAAGGCAATAAAAGGGTGAAACATCCAAGGGGGGGTACATACTTTTTAAAAGGCATTGCAGATACCATAGTTTTCTCTCTTGTACTGCTCCATTTGGAAGTCCAAGTTGGAACCTCCCATCCATGAACCTTCTCTGTGGCCTTCCTCCTCTCTTCCTTCCTCTTCCTGCCTGGCAGCTCCATCTTAAACATCCTTTGTCCTACATGTCCACTATCCCTCCTCTGAACATGTCCCAACCATCTCAACCTTGCCACTCTGATGTTATCTCCAAAATGCTCAACCTGTGCTGTCCCACTGCTGTACTCATTTTTTAATTCTGTCCATCCTGGTCACCCCAATGAAACTCTCAACATCTTCAGTTCTTCCACCTCCTACACCCCCTTCTGTCGTTTTGCCAGAAACAATGTCTCCAAACCATAAATCACAGCAGGTCTCACTACCATCTTGTAAACCATCCTTTTCACCCTTGCTGCTATTCTTCTGTCACAAAGCACGCCTGACACTCATCTCCACCCACTCCACCCTGCCTGCACTCTCTTCTTCACCTCTCTTGTACACTGTCCATTGCTCTGGATTGTTAACCAAGCACTTAAACTCATCCACCTTTATTACCGCTATTCCTTGCATCGTCACCATTCCACCTGCCTCCCACTCATTCACACACATGTATTTTGTCTTGCTTCTACAGATTTTCATTTTTTTTGCAACTTAGATTTTATTGGGTTTTTGTAGAACATTACAAAACAACATCAAAAACATTAAAAGAGAACATTGCCAGGCACTCCTTTGTCCACTTGTCATCATTTTCAACCAAGACAGAAAATCTTCAAAAATGAGGTCTATAAGATATAGAAGTGGAGTATATCTATGAACCAAAAAAAAGCTCTTATACATTGTCTTTAAAAATAATGATGAAAAAACAAAATAAATGGGAATAAAAACAAATTAGGAAATGAAAAAAGAGGGTTAGGTCATAATGGTTATATCTGATAATAAGTGGAGGGTTGAAGGAAGAATTATTCATCTTGCCCAATATTTGGTCAATTTAGACCACCTTGCAGTAAATTTATCTGGTTGCAATCTAGGAAAGTCAGTCTTTCCATTTCATAGATTTCTTTAATTATTTCCATCCACCGATCTACTATGGGTCAGTCTATGTGTAACCATTTGCGAGCTTTTTCTGCTGCAACAGTTAATATTTTCCACAAGTATTTAACATTTTTCCCAATCTCCTCTGGAAGATCTCCCAAATAAAGGGTTGTACATGTCACTGCTATCTGTTACCCCAAAATGCTTTTAATGATTCTCCATATACTTTCCCAGAAGCACTTGATCCTGGGGGCTTCTAATGAAATGATTTTCATTTCTTTTCTCTCCAGTGCATACTTCTGTCTGTCTTCTTCTGCCAGGCTGTCCTCAACCTGCTACCTCTCACTAAGGATCACAATGTCAACTGCAAATATTATAGTCCACGGGGACTCCTGCCTGACCTCATCTGTTAATCTGTCCATCACCAATGCAAACAAGAAAAGGCTCAGAGCTGATCCCTGATGCAATCCCATGCCCACCTTGAACCCCTCCTACAGCACACCTCACCACTGTCTCACTGTCCTCATACATGTTCTGCACCACCTTCACATACTTTTCTGTCACTCCTGACTTCCTCATACAATTCCACACTTCCTCTCTTGGCACCTTATCATATGCTTTCTCAAGATCCACAAAGACACAGTGCAACTTCTACTGACCTCCTCTATACTTCTCCATCAACACTCTCAAAGCAAACATTGCATCTGTAGTATTTTTTCTCAGCATGATGCCCTACTGTTGCTCGCTGATGTTCACCTCTCTTCCTAACCT